>SJXQ01009702.1:39246-56469 GCA_006408695.1 Aepyceros melampus | reverse complement strand
CAGCTTTTGATAAGGACAAGAAAAGAAAGAGAAAAGAGGTCTTGGGGCAAAGTAAGGGAGTGGGTAGACAAGACGTCAATGTGAGGCTGTAGAGAAAACCTAATGGAGCAGCCTCATCCACTGGTGGATTCCTTGAATAGCAGCAGAAAGCATTTTGGAAGATGTGTTGCCAAGGCCTTCATTGACATGGGCAGTCACTCAAGCACAGCCAGTTGTGTTAAAGGAAAGGAAAGAAAAAGAAGAGCAGTATCAGGGCACAGAGTGGGAGTGGCAGAAGTATATGTCACTGGGAATGTGTAGAGCCTTACATGAACACCTATTAACTGCTGGTGAATTCCTTGAACTACAGCAGAAAATCATTGGAAAGATGTATTGCCAAGTCCTTCAAAGACACGGGCAGTCACCCAAGCACAGCCAGTTTTGTTCAGGGAAAGAAAAGAAAGGAAGAGACACGTCGTTTCACAAGAAGGGAGTGTGGTAGTAGATGTCAATGGGAGTGTGTAGAACTTTTTATAACTCGAAAAATTGATGGAGTTACACCACCTACTGGTGAATTCCTTGAAAGACAGCAAAAGCCCGAGGGGAAGATGTGTTTCTAAGGCCTTCAGCAACAAGAACAATCACCCATCCACAGTCAGATTTGATATGGACAAGAAAAGAAAGATAAGAGAGGTCTTGGAGCATAGAAAAGGTGTGGGGTAGTACACGTCAATGGGAGAGTGTAGAGCATAGTATAACTTGAGAACCTAGTGGAACAGCATCATCTGCTGGTGGAATGCTTCTAGTACATAATAAAGCCGTAGAGCTGTGTTGCCACGTCTTTCAGAGACAGGGAAAGAAACCCATGCACAGCCAAATTTTTAAGGGCAAGATAAAAAAGGGAAAAAGGTCTTGGGGCACAGGAAGGGAGTGGGTAGAATAGAAGTCAATGTGAGGGTGTAGAGCCTGGTATCACTGGATAGCCTAGTGGAGCATGTTGGACTCCTCCACCTGCAGCACAGAACGGTTTGAAAGATGTATAGCCAAGACCTTCATTGTTGTGGACAGTCACTCAGGCACAGCCTGTTTTGTTAAGAGCAAGGAAAGAAAAAGAAAAGAGAGGTATTGGGGAAGAAGAAGGAAGTGGGGAAATAGATGTCAATGAGAACCTATAGGGGTTCACATAACTTGGAAACCAAGTGCAGCAGCGCCATCTGGTGGTGGGTTCCTTGAACTACAACAGAAAGCCATTGGAAGGATGTGTTGCCAAGACTTTCATTGCCACTGGGGCTTCCCTTGTGGTTCAACTGGTAAAGAATCTGCCTGCAATGAGGGAGATCTGGGTTCGAACCTTGGGTTGGGAAAGATCCACTGGAGAAGGGAAAGGCTACCCACTCAAGTATTCTGGCCTGGAGAATTGCATGGACTGTAAAGTCCATGGGGTTGCAGAATCAGACGACTGAGTGACTTTCACTTACTCATTGGCTGGACAGTCACCCAAGCACACCCCATAGTGTTAAGGGCAAGGAAAGAAGGAGAAGAGAGGTTGTGGCACAGGAAAGGAGTGGTGGAAGTAGATGTCAATGGGAACACAGAGAGACTTGTATAACTTGATACCTGCTAGAGTAGCACAGTCTGCTGGTGGATACCTTGAACTACAACAGAAAGCCGTGAGAAAGAAGTGTTGCCACGGCCTTCAAGACATGGGAAAACACTCAAAAACTGCCATTTTGTTAAGGGAAATAAAAGAAAGAAAAGAGATCCTGGGACACAGGAATGGAGTGGGTAGTAGATGTCAATGGAATGTATAAAATCTTGTATAACTGGAGAACTTAGTGGAACAATGGCATCTATTGATGAATTTCTTGAAAGACAGAAGAAATTTCAGGGAAAGATGTATTTTCAAGGCACTCAGAGGAAGGGACAATTACCTGTCCACAACTAATTGTGATATGGACAAGAGAGGATAGATAAGAGAGGACTTGGTGCATAGGAAGGGAGTGGGGATAGTAGCTGTCAATGGGAGGGTGTAGTCATTTAACTCGAAAATGTAGTGGAGCAGCGCCATCTGCTGGTGAATTCCACGAACGACATCAGAAACCCTACAAGTGTTTTATTGCCAAAACTCAGTCACAGGGATAGTCATGAAAGTTTATCCTGTATGGGACTCTTTCTGCCTCTTGGACTTAATTGGCTATTTCCTTTTTCATGTTGGGGAAGTTTTCAACTGTAATCTCTTCAAAAATTTTCTCGTACCATTTGTTTTCCTCTTCTTCTTCTGGGATGCTTATAATTCAAATGTTGGTGTGTTTGATATGGTCCCAGAGGTCTCTGACACTGTCCTCATTTCTTTTTAATCGTTTTACTTTATTCTTCTCTTCTGAAGTTATTTCCACAATTTGATCTTCCAGCTCACTGATCCATTCTTCTGCCTCAGGTATTCTGCTATTGATTCTTCCTAGAGTATTTTTAATTTCAGTAATTGCGGGTTTTTTTTTTTTGTCTCTGATGCTTATTCTTTAATTCTTCTAGGTCTTTGTTAATTGATTCTTGCATTTTCTCCATTTTGTTTTCAAGGTTTTTGATCATTTTTACTATCGTTATTCTGAATTCTTTTTCATGTAATTTTCTTATTTCCTCTTCAATTATTTGGACTTCTGTGTTTCTAGTTTGTTCCATCACTTGTGCAGTATTTCTCTGCCTTTTCACTTCTTTTTAAGTTATTGTGTTTGAGGTCTCCTTTTTTCAGGCTTCAAGGAAAGTTGAAATCTTTCCTTGAAGAAGGTTGAATTCTTTCTTCCTTTTGGAAGAAAACTCTTAGCCAGTCTCATCAAGAAAAGAAGAGAGAAGAATCAAAGCAACAAAGTTAGAAATGAAAAAGGAGAGTTTACAACAGACAATGCAGAAATACAAAGGATTATAAGAGACTATTATGAACAACAATATGGCAATAAAATAGATAACCTGGAAGAAATGGACAGATTGTTAGAAAAGTTCAATCTGCCAAGACAGAACCAGGAAGAAATAGAAATTATGAACAACCCAATTATAAGCACTAAAATTGAAGCTGTGATAAAGAAAAAAAACCTCCCAAAAAACAAAATCCCAGGACCAGATGGTTTCACAGGAGAATTCTATCAAACATTTAGAGAAGAGCTAGTGCTATCCTTCTAAAAATCTATCAAACAATTGCAGAGGAACACTTCTAAATTCATTCCACGAGGCCACCATCACCCTGACACCGAAACCAGACAAAGACAACACAAAAAAGAAAATTACAGGCCAATATCACTGATGAACATAGATGCAAAAATACTCAACAAACTTTTAGCAAAAAGAATTCAGCAACATATCAAAAAGCTCATACACCATGATCAGGGTGCATTTATTCCATGGATGCAAGGATTCTTCATTATATGGAAATCAATCAATTGATATACCATATTAACAAATTGTTGAGCTTTAAGCCAACTTTTTCACTCTCCTCTTTCACTTTCATCAAGAGGCTTTTTAGCTCCTCTTCACTTTCTTGGGGGTCGCAAAGAGTCGGACACGACTGCGCGACTGAACTGAACTGATTTTCTTTCACACATTATACATGTTATAGTTATTGCAGGCCACAGATCTAGGTACTGATAAAAACTATATTTCTCTATGTTCAAAAGCATCCTTTTATGATCTTCCTCTCAAGTTGTTATGGTACTGTGTTCTACCATTAGAACAGAATAGCCTGGAACAGAATCTTTTGTTCCATAATATTTTTAATTAAAGCAATTCCTACTACTCCATCTAGTCCTTTGACATTAACGAAGTAAGCAGAAGCTCCAGTGCTAGCAGTCCTTTAAAAAGAGACTCCTCTGTAGCCAAAATCACATAACTCATATACCATACCTTCTGGATTATCAGAAGTTTACAATAAATATTTGGCCTATATTATTTTCTGCTGTCTAACGTTTGTAGCCACTGTGATTAGAGTTCAGGACTGAACAAGAATCGTTTCAATCTACTTCTTTAGCCAGTAACACTCTGAATCTGTGTTTTCTCCTGTGAAGAGAACACTTCCTCTGAGAATGACAGAGTCTGCAGGAACAGTTTTTACCTCTATTGGAAGATGTCCATCATATTTATCAAGAATGTATTTCCATCCCTTTTCATTAAAGACATCATCTGGAAAGTTCATCTTTCTTTTATTCTGCAAGTCTATTCTACTGTTCATCCTATCTCGTGAATTTTTTATTTAAGACTTTAATTTTCATCTTTATAAATTTGATTTATAAATCAAACTCTGAGCAACAGTGAAGGACAGGGAAGCTTGGTTTGCTGCCATCCATGGGATCGCAGAGTTGGACACCACTGAGTCACTGAATAGCCACAGCAAAGTTTGATTTGGGTCTCTTTTATATTTCCCTTGCTTCTACTTAGCACACGCAATCTTTCTCTCAGCGTGCTAACTTTATGGAATGTCTAGAGTGCTGGTAATGTTGTGTTTATTAGTTTGAGTGGGGGATACCTGATGTTTACATATTTGGTAGATGTTACATTTATGTTTTACATACATGTATATTATATTCCAAAATGAAAATTAGGTGATCCAAGAAATCAAATTAGCTCTGCATGTAAAGCATCCAAAATCCAACCATATCCCACCAGCTTCACCACTGCTACCCTAATCCATGCCTCCATCACTCATAGGCTTGTTAATAGCAACACCCATCCCACTGGACTTCCTTCTTAGGCCCTTTTCTGCGCTAGTCTACGTTCAGCTCAATGGCTAATGTCTTTCTTTAAAAATAAAAGTTCAGTGATATCACCTTTTTCTCAAATTCCCATGACTTCCCATCTCACTCAGAGTCAAAGTCAAAGACTTTTTTTTTTATGGTTTATAAAGCCTAACATGATTGGGCATACTCTTGTCTGACTCCTTTCTTAAAGTTTATTCTATGTTAGCCATAGAAGCCTCCCATCTATTCTTCAAATTTACTGGACAGTCACCTAACACATTGCACTTAATAATTTTCCTTGCCTATAACACTGTTCCCGCTGACATCCCCGTGGCTCACTTTCTTATCTTTATCAAATCTGCATTCTGATTTGCATCTTCCTAGTAGGACTTTCCTGATCTTAAGTCAGTCTCCTTTCACCAACACCACTCTTTTCTTCTTGGTCCCATCCTTCCTTCCATCCTTTCTTAGTACTCATTGCAATCTATCATACTCTACATTTTATCAAATCTGCATTCTGATTTGCATCTTCCTAGTAGGACTTTCCTGATCTTAAGTCAGTCTCCTTTCACCAACACCACTCTTTTCTTCTTGGTCCCATCCTTCCTTCCATCCTTTCTTAGTACTCATTGCAATCTATCATACTCTACATTTCATATTTATTTAATCTTTATTTGTCTTCCTCAAACATAAACTCTGCAAGGGAAATGATTTTTAGCACTTAAAAAAATTGTTGCTTGAATCTTCAGTGCCTGTATCAGTATCTCACACATATGAAGAATGTACTCAATAAATATTTGTTGAATAAATACTGCTAAGCAATTCTTCTCTACTTTCAGGTAATTTTTCCTCCTTGAAATTAAAAACTGCTGTTTATTTCAGTAGCTCGTACATAATGTGCAGTGATAGCTATTTGTTAAATGAATGACTCTGTGCCTCACTAGTGGCAGTGTAGTCCTGTTATCCTAATGGTTACAGATGGGACGTAGGAGTCTGCACTCTGATGGTCTATTCTTGGCTTTTTCTGTGATTGCATTCATCATACCTGAATATTCATTAGCTGTTTATTTTGGGACTACATATCAAACACATGTTGGTATGGAAAACACTGGACAAGTCACTGCAAATTAAAATAAAGACTGCATTTTCTTCCAAGCCCCCAAAATAGTGTCTGCAAAATGAAATGTGTCCCAGCATACTATGGTGTGTTGCTAAACATGTATTTGCATATGCAGATGCAAGATTCTGCCAACAGATTAGCTAATTGGAAATACAAAGCAGCCACTGAGGACCTATTTACTTCTCTTATAAAGGCCAGTACAGTTGTGTGAGCCACAAATGAAATCTGTGCTGTTGGATTTGCAGGAATGGTTTCTGAGACTGGAAATGATTACCTCTTAGCTGAAATAGATTAGAGAGCTGTTGCTGTCAGTTCTAAAAGTCCCTGCTTTCTCAGATAGAAAATATCACTTGTCTTCCATGAAATATGCTGCTGTTTAGAAGAATCTACCTCTGTGCTTCAACCATGGCACATTTGGAATGGCAGCCCTCACTCACCCATCTTTAATTATGCCTGCTGCTGCTGCTTAGTCACTTCAGTCATGTCCAACTCTGTGCGACCCCATAGATGGCAGCCCACCAGGCTCCGCCATCCCTGGGATTCTCCAGGCAAGAACACTGGAGTGGGTTGCTGTTTCCTTCTCCAATGCATCAAAGTGAAAAGGGAAAGTGAAGTCGCTCAGTCATGCCCAACTCTTTGCAACCCTATGGACTGCAGCCTATCAGGCTCCTTCGTCCATGGGATTTTCCAGGCAAGAGTACTGGAATGGGTTGCCATTGCCTTCTCCATTAATTATGCCTAGAAGAGTGCTGAGAGCCAGGGAAGGACCCACGTGCTCTTGACTGGCTGTGGTGCTGACCAACTTTGACTCTATTCCACAAAGTGAAAGTCTCTTTGAAATACAGTAGCCAGCACTGCAAACAATTAGTCTTACTGAACTAATATTGCCTATATTGTGGGGGTCTATTTCAAACACTTGCAAAATGTTACAGTGGGCATCTGATCTAATACCATCTCTTTACAAATGGGATTACATAACCAAAACGGTAAAGTAACTTGTCCATTGCAGGGTGGGATTAAAACCCAGGTCACCTGATTTATGACATCACAGTCTTTCTACTGTATTATTCTCAAAATTATGAGCCTACCTGTTAGCCACACCAATTCTCAAATAGTACCATTTTTAAAAAGTCATCTTTGGAGTAAATTAAAAATTTTGATCTTTGGGACTTGCTTTCCTGGTGGCTCAGATGGTAAAGAATCAGCCTGCAATGTGGGAGAACTGGGTTCAATCTTGGGTTGGAAAGGTCCTTTGGGGAAAGGAATGGCAACTCACTCCAGTATTCTTGCCTAGAGAATTCCATAGGCAGAGGAGCCTAGTGGGCTACAGTCCATGGGATCACAAAGTGTTGGACATAACTGAGCGACTAACACTTTCGCTCACTTTTTCTTTTTTTTCCCAGAGACTCTAATTTGGAGAGTGAGTAAAAGACCGTAGAAATTGTGCTTTAGCATGTACTCCCAGGTGAGCCTGATATAGATGGCATCAGGCACAATTTGAAAAATTCTAAGATGAGTCAAGGATATGGAGAAAGTATATAGATTAGCATCATCACCATGGAGTCAAAGGATCTGTACATGTAATCTCATCTTTGCTATTTACTTAGCATGTACCTTTGAATGATTTCCTTGTTTAGGCTCTCTGAGTGTCAATTATCCTCCCTGGGAAATGGGAACTCACTGAGCTGAGTTCAGTTCAGTCCCTTAGTCATGTCCAACTCTTCGTGACCCAATGGACTGCAGCATACCAGGCTTACCTGTCCATCACCAACTCCCAGAGCCTGCTCAAACTCATGCCCATCAATCTGGTGATGCCATCCAACCATCTCACCCTCTGTCATCCCCTTGTCCTCCTGCCTTCAATCTTTCCCAGCATCAGGGTCTTTTCCAATGAGTAAGTTCTTTACATCATGTGGCCAAAGTATTGGCTTTTCAGCTTCAGCATCAGTCCTTCCAATGAGTATTCAGGACTGAGCTCCTTTAGGATGGACTGGTTGGACTCCTTGCAGTCCAAGGGACTCTCAAGAGTCTCCTCCAACACCACAGTTCAAAAGCATCTATTCTTCAGCACTCAGCTTTCTTTATGGTCTAACTCTCACATCCATACATGACTACTGGAAAAACCACAGCTTTGACTAGACAGACCTTTGTTGACAAAGGAATGTCTCTGATTTTTAATATGCTATCTAGGTTGGTCATAGCTTTTCTTCCAAGCAGCAAGTATCTTTTAATTTCATGGCTGCAGTTACCATCTGCAGTGATTTTGAAGCCCAAGGAAATAAAGTCTGTCACTGTTTCCATTGTTTCCCTATCTATTTGCCATGAAGCGATGTGCTCAGAGGGCATGATCTTCATTTTTTGAATGTTGAGTTTTAAGCCAGTCTTTTTACATTCTTCTTTCACCCTCTCAAAAAGCTCTTTACTTCCTCTTCACTTTCTGCCATTAGGATGGTGTCATAAGTATATATTGGAGAAGGCAGTGGCACCCCATCCAGCACTCTTGCCTGGAAAATCCCATGGATGCAGGAGCCAGGTAGGTTGCAGTCCATGGGGTCACTATGAGTCAGACACAACTGAATGACTTCACTTTCACGCATTGGAGAAGGAATGGCAACCCATTCCAGTGTTCTTGTGTGGAAAATCCCAGGGATGGGGGAACCTGGTGAGCTGCTGCCTATGGAGTTGCACAGAATCGAAAATGACTGAAGCGACTTAGCAGCAGCAGCAGCATAAGCATATATGAAGTTATTAATATTTCTCCTGTCAATCTTGATTCCACTTTAGCTTCATCCAGCCTGGCATTTTTGCATGATGTACTCTTTATATAAGTGAAACAAGCAGGGTGACAATATACAAGCTTGACACTCCTTTCCCAGTTTTGAACCAGTACATTGTTCCATGTCCAGTTCTAACTGTTGTCTCTTGACCTGCATCCAGTTTTCTTGTGAGGTAGGGAGGGGGGAAGGTAGGTAAGCTGGTCTGGTATTCCCTTCTCTTTGAGAATTTTCCACAGTTTCTTGTATCCACACAGTCAAAGGCTTTAGTGTAGTCCATGAAGCAGAAGTAGTTATTTTTCTGGAATTCTCTTGCTTTTTCTATGATCCAGTGGATGTTGACAGTTTGATATCTGGTTCCTCTGCCTTTTCTAAATTCAGCTTGTACATCTAGAAGTTCTCGGTTCACATACTGTTAGATCTTAGCTTGAAGGATTTTGAGCATTACCTTGCTAGCATGTGAAATAAGGGCAATTGTATGGTGTTTTAATCATTCTTTGACACTGCCCTTTTTGAGGATTGGAATGAAAACTGACCTTTTCCAGTCCTGTGGCCACTGCTAAGTTTAACAAAATTTTCTGGCTTATTGAGTGCAGCACTTTCACAGCATCATCTTTTAGGATTTGAAATAGCTCAAGTGGAATTCCATCACTTCCACAAGCTTTGTTTGTAGGAATGCTTCCTATGGTCCACTTGATTTCACACTCCATGATGTCTGGCTCTGGGTGAGTGATCACACCATTATGGTTATCCTGATCATTAAGACCTATTCTGTACGGTTCTTCTGTGTGTTCTTGCCACCTTTTCTTATCTTCTGCTTCTGTTAGGTCTACACTATTTTCTGTACTTTATTGTACCTATCTTTGCATGAAATGTTCACTTGGTATCTCTAATCTTCTTGAAGAGATTTTAATTATTTATTTATTTATCTATTAAAATTTTTTTTAATTTTTACTTTATTTTACTTTACAATACTGTATTGGTTTTGCCATACATTGACATGAATCTGTCTCATGTGTACATGAGTTCCCAATCCTGAACCGCTCCCCCCACCGCCCCCACCTCCCACTCAACATCAACTCTCTGGATCATCCCCATGCACCAGTCCCAAGTACCCTATATCGAACATAGACTGGCGATTCATTTCTTACAAGAGTATACATGTTTCAGTGCCATTCTCCCAAATCCTCCCACCCTCTCCCTCTCCCTCAGAGTCCAAAAGTCTGTTCTATACATCTGTGTCTCTTTTGCTATCTCGCATACAGGGTTTCATTACCATGTTTCTAAATGCCATATATATGTGTTAGTATACTGTATTGGTGTTTTTCTTTCTGGCTTACTTCACTCTGTATGATTGGCTCCAGTTTCATCCATCTCATTAGAACTGATCCAAATGTATTCTCTTTAATGGCTGGGTAATACTCCATTGTGTATATGTACCACAGCTTTCTTATCCATTCATCTGCTGAAGAGATCTTTAGTCTTTCCCATTCTCTTTTTTTTTTTCTCTATCTCTTTGCATTTTTCACTTAGGAAGGCTTTCATATCTTTCCTTGCTATTCTCTGGAGCTCTGCATTCAGATGGATTTATCTTTCCTTTAATATGTATATTATATAACATACTATGTATAAAAATATAAATATATTTTTCCTTTGGCTATCCCTAGACTCCTTGTTTTTTTCTCCCTCAGCTCCACCAAATTCACAACCAAAAATGCCTCTCTGAGGGTGCAGGTATGACAACAGTAACATTATTCATCTAGTCTTTAAAATATTATTTTCCCTTTCCTTTCAATGGGTCTTAACTAAAATGGCCAATTGCATTCAACAAGCCTGGTGAGAACTCACATTTCTGATTGAGAGGAAATAGGATTAAGTAATCTAGACGTTTCAGCATGCTTATTTCCACCCAGGCTAGAGGTCTTTTGGTCCAGTGAGCTTGTCAAGTGCAGTGAAAATATAGTCAACCCAGGTTGTCATTTATATGTATAGTTTATAGGCTACTGAAAAAGTCTACCAAGAGATAAATAAGTGCCTCAAATTATCCAAAATCATGACTTGAGTAGTACTTTATCATCAATTGTCTAAAATAACTTGATTGCAAAGATTCTAGGATAGACAGTGGAAATAAAATCAACTGTGAACTGACAGTTATGGCAGGAAAACTGAAAATTCCAAGTGGCTTTGGGGCTATTTGAATGCTTTAGATAACACAGATCATCCTGCATCCAGACACCCTGCGATTGACTTCAAGTTTTGTCATTAAAAAACTGTTGGGAGTGACAAACAGCTGGCAACAGTGATGCATCTTATTGTTGAAAATGTTCCTAAACATCACATTCTAGTTGGTGGTGATAGTGATGGTGATTCCAGTGAAAATAGTAGTGTGGAGAGTCATTATATTTTTTTCTTCTAAAAATCTAGGTAGATGGTATAGCACACTGGATGAAAGTAGAATCTTAATGTTGAATAGACCAAAGTTTGAATCCAGTTTTATACTTCATAGCTGTGTGAAGTAAGGCAAATTGCTTACAGTCTTTACATTTCAGCTTTGTCATCTGTCAAACAAGAACAAATTATGGACCTCAAAGGAATGCTTATTCAATTAAATTAATTTAGATAAATATATATGAGATACTTAATAGGTATTTAATTTAATTTAATTATAGAAAGTACCTCAATCCTAAGAGATGGTCAACAAATGCTTTCCACTTCATAGTAGTATCAGTAGTATTAAGAGTATTAGAAATAGAGTGTTTTTTCTAGTGTTTTTTTCTGATGTATCCTAGTTCTACTTTAATCTGATGTCTAAACCTAGTATGTATGTTGTTTGAATGCCATCCTGCTCAAAAATGAATTTTCACAATGTAAATGAATAAAGGATGAACATATCTAAGAAAAAGGAAGAGACACAATAGTCCAGGTTATTTTAAATGTATAATGAAAACAAACAGAATTACATGCCAGAGCCTAGGCAATATATGAATATATCTCAGATCTGTATTTATTATTACATTTAAGGTTCAGTTCAGTTCAGGTCAATTGCTCAGTTGTGTTCGACTCTCTGCAACCCCATGAATCGCAGCACGCCAGGCCTCCCTGTCCATCACCAACTCCTGGAGTTCACTCAGACTCACGTCTATCGTGTCAATGATACCATCATCCTCTGTCGTTCCCTTCTCCTCCTGCCCCCAATCCCTCCCAGCATCAGAGTCTTTTCCAAAGAGTCAACCTCTTGGAATGAGGTGGCCAAAGTAGTGGGAAGTAAAATGTCCATCTGAATCTGCATAAAACCAAATAATAACGAACATTTTTATCCATTGATAAAATTGTTAAATGCCAAGACCCTGGAGAAGAGTTTTTACATTACTAAATTGCTTCTCCCTAGACTGTCAACTTCTCCCTGCTGCTGCTGCTTCAATTGCTCAGTTGTGTTCGACTCTCTGCAACCCCATGAATCGCAGCACGCCAGGCCTCCCTGTCCATCACCAACTCCTGGAGTTCACTCAGACTCACGTCTATCGTGTCAATGATACCATCATCCTCTGTCGTTCCCTTCTCCTCCTGCCCCCAATCCCTCCCAGCATCAGAGTCTTTTCCAAAGAGTCAACCTCTTGGAATGAGGTGGCCAAAGTAGTGGGAAGTAAAATGTCCATCTGAATCTGCATAAAACCAAATAATAATGAACATTTTTATCCATTGATAAAATTGTTAAATGCCAAGACCCTGGAGAAGAGTTTTTACATTACTAAATTGCTTCTCCCTAGACTGTCAACTTCTCCCTGCTGCTGCTGCTGCTGCTGCTAACTTGCTTCAGTTGTGTCCGACTCTGTGTGACCCCATAGATGGCAGCCCACCAGGCTCTCCCATCCCTGAGATTCTCCAGGCGAGAATACTGGAGTGGGTTGCCATTTCCTTCTGCAATGCATGAAAGTGAAAAGTGAAAGTGAAGGCGCTCAGTCATGTCCGACTCTTCGCGACCCCATGGACTGCAGCCCACCAGGCTCCTCTGTCCATGGGATTTCCCAGGCAAGAGTACTGGAGTGGGTTGTCATTGCTGCCTTCTCCTTCTCCGCAGCTTGTCCCTAGATTGGTAAAATGTGAAAAGTCACAGGTTCCCATGCGCAGAGTGAGCCTTCCTGAGTGCACGTCACCTTCCTCATGGGGATTTTGTTGTCCTATGAGGTGAATCTTTTGTAGCCATAAAACTTCTGTTTCTGCAAGGAGTCAGTGAGCTTATTTAAGCTTAACTGAAAACGTTCTTACTGCTTTTTAAATTCTTTTCTCTAGGAAATACTTTTGCAGGATTGAAGATGAATAAATCTCTAGTTTTAGGATGTCAAATATTAGCAAGTAGATGAGGGATAAAGGAATAGCTATCTTTTTGGATAAGATAATCATAATTTTAGATTTGTTTTTTTTTCTGCTTCTGGAAAAAGTCACACTCATTGAGAAACATTTGGAATATACAAAAAGCCACAAAAATGAAAATGTATCACAAGTATATTTAACATTCAGACTTAAAAATTAAATTTGTTAAGTTTAAGAATTCAGTGTAAACTATTTCAAACTTTTTTTTATAAGTAGACATTTTTCACATGCATGCACAGAAGTGATATTCCTAATAATTATTTTTACACTGTCTTTATATCTTGACTATTTCCATTTTATCATATTTCATATCCTAATTTTAATAGCTGTGAGTTATTTTGTCGTATAGATGGACCTTACCATTTTAGCTTATGTTCTCTGGTTCTAAGTTTATGCTTCTCAGAGCCAAATAGAAATGAATATTCTTATAGATTAAACCTTTCAGAGTTTCATGATGAATTTTTTTTTAAGTTCTAGTAATAAAATTATATTCCATGGTATGCAGATTTTAATATATAATGGTATATTAATAAAGTTGCATAGAGTTATTATCAAACTTAAAAAGAATCAACACTTTCTTCTAATCTCACTATCATTGGTATCATTATTAAAAATAATGACGTGCACATACAGATTCACAGCACATATTTCACTTGGATGTATGACAATCTGACCCCAATGATGGAGTATCATTGCTTACTCTGTTGACTCTTCTAGTTGCCTATTTTATTTCCAGCTATGCTCATTTCATAGCTAGAGTTAGCAGGTACGAATATCTGCAAGTTTGATAAGAGAAACCTAAAAGGGTGATGAAGTAAGCATGCTCATATTTTCTTCCAAACTAACAAAGAAATAATTTAACAGTTTCTAAGGGCCGATGAAATGGCACAACCCAGTGAATTTCTTTTAAAAAGGTAACAACACATGTGTGTATCTTTCTGCTTTAACAAAGGCAGTAAACACTCACAAATAATGTTGTGATGCTGCTAGAATTGGAATGATTCAAGGATAGTGCCTGGACCAAATGTCAATAAGTACAAAAAATTCAATCATCATTATAATCAGATAAGGCCTCTTTCTCCCTATGGGCAATAGGTTGTTTTTAAAGATACCTTTTTTTTAGGTTGTTGTTGTTAAGCTATGAAGAGCAAAATCAATTCTTGCTTTATTTTTATCTAAAATACTTATGAAAACATTTCTCTCCTGTAATTTGAAGTGGAAAAAAACAAAAACAACTGCACTTGCTTTTTTTTTTTTTTTAATGAAAGCATATATGATTAACAATTGCCCAAAGCTGTACTGTAACTTGGAGATCTGTGGTTTCAGAGGCCTCTTTTTTTTTTTTTTTAAAGCAAATTGTCAAAGGAGGAATAGGATACAAACTCCTATATCATTTCCTTGTGAAATAATAGGAAATTAAAAAAAAAGACAAGTAAAAATTTTAGTTAGTTAACTCTCCATTCTAGGCCATGGTCTCTTCCTACTTTGTACCCTTTTTCATAGCAATCCCAGTCACATGCAAAGCTCCAATCTCTATCTGTTTGCTAATGACCCTCAAATTTATATATCTAACCCAAAGTTCACTTTTTGAGCTCCATGTATATTCAGTTGTCTTCTTGATTTCTCAGCTTGCAGCTCCCCAGTGCCCATAAAACATGAGAAGTCCATAAGCATCTCCCTCAAAATGAGTCTTCTAATAGCAACTCTGAGTGAAGGTACAGAGAAATAGCCACATTCATCTCTGATCCTCCCATCAGCAAATCTTATACTTTTCTCTTCCTAAATACGTCACACAGCACAGGTAGCTTTTTCTGTCTCCCTGATCCTTTTCTGGATTCAGCTGGCCTTCTCTCCCACTCTCTGAGCCTCCTACCTACAGGCCATTGCACTCCATCTTTTCGAGTCCAGATCTTCCTTCCCTGTCCCCAGTCCAAGCACTTTACAACATGTTCTCTCCAAAATAAGTATTTTTACAACTCGAATATGATCATCCCTCCTCCAGCTTATAACTCCCCAGGGTCCCCAGGCTCTGGGATCTAATGCCTGATGATCTAAAGTGGAACTGGGGCAGCAATAACATAAATCAAGTGCACAATAAATGTAATGCACTTGAATAATCCTGACCCCAACCCTCCACCCAGTCTGTGGAAAAACTGTCTTCTGCGAAACCAGTCTCTGGTACCAAAAATTTGGGGACCCCTGCTTTAAGGGATTCTCAGTGATATGTAAAACTAAAAGATGTCTTTAATGGGGTCTCCAAAGGCATGGCAATTCTTCCTAGTTTACCAGTCTTATTTTACATTATACCCCTCCCATTCCCTTTGTTAAAGCCACACTTCCTTTGTTTTGGTATCTCAGTTGCATCCTGTGTCAGTTAACAAAGGCCTCCGAAGGCACTGTTACCACATCACCAGCTCCCCCAACCTGTGACATGCTTGTCTTGCTTTTTCTCTGTTTACTCCTCATTGCTCTTCATCTTCCACCTCAGCATCATTTCCTCATGAAAACTTTCTCTGATCCACCAGCCTCAGAAAGATTCCTCTAGTCTCTGCTCTCATTGAATTGCATTTCTTTGTTTTATATTTCTGAGTTCAATTTTGTAATTATATTCTTCTTTTTTTTAATTATTTGATTAATGTCTGGCTGATAAGCTCTATGAATTAGGACTATAATAGTTTCCTGTGCATGCTGAGTCAGTTCAGTTTTGTCTGACTCTTTGCAACCCCTATGGATTGTAGCCTGCCAGACTTCTTGGTCCATGGGGTTCTCTAGGCAAGAATACTGGAGTGGGTTGCCATGCCCTCCTCCAGAGGATCTTGCCTTGATCTCCCAGGGATCAAGCTCCTGTCTCCTGCATTGGCAGGTGTGTTCCTTACCACAGCACCACCTGGGAATCCCATACTAGGGCACCATAAAAACGAATGGTGTAAGCAACAGAAATGTATTGTCTCACTGATTTGGAGGCTAGAAGTCTGAGATTAAGGTGTTGGCAGGGTTGGTTCCTTTAGAGGACTGTGAGTGAAGGATCTTTTCCAGGCCTCTCTCCTTGGCTTGGAGTCGGCTGTCTTCTCCATGTGTCTCTTCACATCATCTTCCTTCTGTGCACAGGTGTCTGTGTCCACATTTTTTCTCTTTATAGGGATAACTGTCATTTTGGATTAAAGCTCATCCTTATGACCTCATCTTAACTAATTATGTATGCAATGACCCTAGTTTGAGATAAAGTCACGTTCTGGTGGGCTGAGGATTAGGACTTCACCATATAAATTTGGGGTGGAGATAGAAACCAGCCTACAACACGGACCTGTTTTGTCCCGCCGTTGTTTCCAGGACAGGTAGTGCTAGGGGGTTTAGCTACTAAGCTGTGTCCCACCCTTGTGACCCCATGGATTGTAGCCTTCCAGGCTCCTGGGTCCATGGGATTCTCCAGGCAAGAATACTGGAGTGTGTTGTTATTTCCTTCTCCAGGGGATCTTCCCGATCCAGGAATTAAACCCAAATCTCCTGCATTTCAGGCAGATTATTTACTGATGGAGCTACATAGTAGCCCTAGGTAGTATAAGACCATCAATAAATAAATAGTTGCTTCTTGTCATTCATGAGCCAAAATTACCAGGAGCAGGGACTAACTCCTTAACATGGCAGGGTTATTCCTGTATTATTTATTCTATTCCATATTAACCACAATTGTTTTCCTTCTTCTAAAAAAAAAAGATAACTATCTGTTAAAAGACAACATTTTAGTACAACATGGTGTGCAGTTCAGTTCAGTTCATTGGTTCAGTCGTGTCCGACTCTTTGCAACCCCATGAATCCCAGCATGCCAGGCCTCCCTGTCCATCACCAACTCCTGGAGTTCACTCAAACTCATGTCTATCGAGTCGGTGATGCCATCCAGCCATCTCATCTTCTGTCATCCCCTTTTCCTCCTGCCCCCAGTTCCTCCCAGATCAGAGTCTTTTCCAATGAGTCAACTCTTTGCATGAGGTGGCCGAAGTACTGGAGTTTCAGCTTTAGCATCATTCCTTCCAAAGAAATCCCAGGACTGATCTCCTTTAAAATGGACTGGTTGGATCTCCTTGCAGTTCAAGGGACTCTCAAGAGTCTTCTCCAACACCACAGTTCAAAAGCATCAATTCTTCAGCACTCAGCGTTCTTCACAGTCCAACTCTCACATCCATACATGACCACTGGAAAAACCATAGCCTTGACTAGACGGACCTTAGTCGGCAAAGTACTGTCTCTGCTTTTCAATATG
>SJXQ01009702.1:25899-38977 GCA_006408695.1 Aepyceros melampus | reverse complement strand
TTCAGAATGGACTGGTTGGATCTCCTTGCAGTCCAAGGGACTCTCAAGAGTCTTCTCCAACACCACAGTTCAAAAGCATCAATTCTTCTGTGCTCAGCCTTCTTCACAGTCCAACTCTCACATCCATACATGACCACAGGAAAAACCATAGCCTTGACTAGACGGACCTTAGTCGGCAAAGTACCGTCTCTGCTTTTCAATATGCTATCTAGGTTGCTCATAACTTTTCTTCCAAGGAGTAAGCATCTTTTAATTTCATGGCTGCAGTCACCATCTGCAGTGATGTTGGAGCCAAAAAAGATAAAGTCTGACACTGTTTCCCCATCTATTTCCCATGAAGTGATTGGACCGGATGCCATGATCTTCATTTTCTGAATGTTGAGCTTTAAGCCAACTTTTTCACTCTCCTCTCTCACTTTCATCAAGAGGCTTTTTAGCTCCTCTTCACTTTCTGCCATAAGGGTGGTGTCATCTGCATATCTGAGGTGACTGATATTTCTCCCGGCCATCTTGATTCCAGCTTGTGTTTCTTCCAGTCCAGCGTTTCTCATGATATACTCTGCATGGAAGTTAAATAAGCAGGGTAACAAAATACAGCCTTGATGTACTCCTTTTCCTATTTGGAACCAGTCTGTTGTTCCATGTCCAGTTCTAACTGTTGCTTCCTGACCTGCATACAGATTTCTCAAGAGGCAAGTCAGGTGGTCTGGTATTCCCATCTCTTTCAGAATTTTCCACGTTTATTGTGATCCACACAGTCAAAGGCTTTAGCATAGTCAATAAAGCAGAAATAGATGTTTTTCTGGAACTCTCTTGCTTTTTCCATGATCCAGCGGGTGTTGACAATTTGATCTCTGGTTCCTCTGCCTTTTCTAAAACCAGGTTGATCATTAGGAAGTTCACAGTCCATGTATTGCTGAAGCCTGGCTTGGAGAATTTTGAGCATTACTTTACTAGCATGTGAGATGAGTGCAATTGTGCAGTAGTTTGAGCATTCTTTGGCATTGCCTTTCTTTGGGATTGCAATGAAAACTGACCTTTTCCAGTCCTGTGGCCACTGCTGAGTTTTCCAAATTTGCTGGCATATTGAGTGCAGCACTTTCACAGCATCATCTTTCAGGTTTTGAGATAGCTTCACTGGAATTCCATCATCTTCACTGAATTCAAGGGTGTGACTCTAACAGAGAGGCTACCCATTTGTAGGAACTCAATGAAGTTTGATGGAAGAGAAACAGGGAGGGGTAATTACAGAAACAGAGAAGAAATACTCTACATGAAGACTCTGAGGATTTGAAAATGCAGTCTGGAATGTAAATAGAGAGCAGGAATGCACCCTCCATCCATGAGACAGCAAAGGGGACATATTGTGTTTTCTGAAGATAGCTGTCATATTGCTTGTTCCAGCACTCTTCTGCAATGTGGTTTTGTCACTCCTCCACAAAAATAAAAAAGTCTCACTTTGTACCCTGAAATCTGAGCTGGCCCTGGGACTGCTTTGAATGTTAGAATACAGCTGAATAGATATTGTGCCAATTTTGAGGGGAGACTGGCCCCAGGACTGATGCTTTTGAATTCTACTACTGGAAAATACTCTTGAGAGTCCCTTGAACTACAAGATTAAACCAGTCAATCCTAAAGGAAATCAACCTGAATATTCATTGGAAGGAGTGATATTGAAGTTAAAGCTCCAATACTTTGGCCACCTGATGTGAAGACCCAACTTATTAGAGAAGACATTGATGCTGGGAAAGATTGAAGGCATAAGGAGAAGAGGGGAGCAGAGGATGAAATGGTTAGGTAGCATCGTTGACTCAAAGGACATGAATTTCAGCAAACTCTGAGAGATAGTGGTGTACAGGGAAGCGTGATGTGCTGCAATGGGGTCATAGAGACAGGCGTGACTTCTTGAAGTAACAACAAATTCAACTGGGCCAGCAGTTTCATTCTTCTCTCTTGGAAGTCAAGCAACATGGAAGAAGTGTGACTATTTGCTATCTTAAGCCCACAATCATGTCAGAAGACCATACGTATGGAGAGGCCTACAGAAGAGGAGACATTGTATAGAGAGAAGAAACAGGAAACCCTGGGAAACCAGATCTGTGAGGGAGGAAGCCTTTTTGGCTTTGAACCAAGATGAGCCTCAAGGTGACTCCAGTGCCCACTGCCATCTGACTGCAATGTCATGAGAGAGCTTTAGTGAGAACTGTCCAAGTGAGCTTAGTCAACCCTTGGGACTGAAAGGGACAATAATGCATTACTGTTTTCAGATATTCAGTTTTAGGGTGGTTTGGTATACAACAGTAAGTAACTGGAACCACCCCATCAAAGTTTTTCTTAAAAATATAAATTTATTTATTTTAATTGGAGGTTAATTACTTTAAAATATTGTATTGATTTTGTCATACATCAACATGAATCCACCACAGGTATACATGTGTTCCCCATCCTGAACCCCTCTCCCTCCTCTCTCCCCATACCATCCCTCTGGGTCATCCCAGTGCACCAGCCCCAGGCGAAGCATATAGCAGGTAAGAAATGTCTTGTTGTTGAATGGACACATTTATCTTCCAGGTCCAACAGGAATGAACATAAAGAATTCAGAGAAATGAACCTTATGAGAAAGATATGAAAAGTCCCCTTTTACAAGTTGCTGTCAGAATACTTTTTCTGGAAAGCCTCCACTGGAAGGCTTGCAAAACACCACAAAGTTGACCATAAATGTGAGGTCAGGCAACCAGCTCAGACCTCAGGAACTGAGGAGGTTTGAGGGAGGGAGTTCTTGATACTGAGGACTGGAGGTGTGAAATGACTCCTTGCTTGGCAGCTGGAAGCTGAGAATTTTACTCCTAGAAAGTGTTAAGATTTGAAGAGAAGACATTTAGTCACTTCTGTTCAACAGCTCCTTAAAGTGTTACCATCTTCATTTTGTCCCCCTCTCCCAAACCAAATCTCAGTCTGAATTATTTGATTAAATGCAGTGCTTTGTACAACTGATAGGAGCGTGAACAAACTTTAGTTGGAAATTGACTACTGGTAAATTAGTCAACCTTTAGTTGCCTTTAGCCTCTTTAGTTTAAGAGACTAGGGTAATAAGAGAGACAGTTATTTCTTTATTGATCAACTTTGCATAGGATTAAAGGAGCTTCATGTATCAAAATAAACTGTGGCTGTAAAAATAAGCAGATCTCAGATCTTTAAAAAAATTAAACACTTCTCATACCTTAATGCATAGTTTTCTAGGTATAAGACCCATCCTTATGTTGAAGCTCTCAGAAGTGTATTTCTGATGCTTACATGTGTATAGACACGCATACATCTACACTTTGATTAAATGCCCAGAGCCTTATTCATATACTGTTCATGTACACACAAATACATATATGCACACACATACAAAGAAGTGCAAGTATACACGACTTCTCAGAGGTTAGACTTCAGATTTTCCAACAACCCTTACATTATCCAATTTCAATCTCTTATTTCTTTAAAAAATTAAACTGATGTGCTTTCAAGAGCCATGTAAGTTACACTATTTATTTCCACTCTGGGTAGTTTTCAAACAAGAGCACCAAACTTGTATTTATAAGATTATCTCCTGAGTAGTGCTGAATAGCTTATAATTTCCACACAAGCATTTTTTTTTTCAAAATTGTTAGACTGAGCATAAACTAAAAAACTTAAATAGCTATAATCAAAGTCTCATTGTCATCTAGACTATTTTATTATTATTGTTTACATCTTAGAAACCATCAATGTGCAAGTGTCTAACTTAGGAAAGTATTCAGAATTGTCTGATGTTGCTTCAGTACAAACATGTAATGCTTTAATCTTTTTAGACTATTGGAGCACTGAGGCCCAAGAGGAGGAATTTTGTCATGCCATACTCAAACAAACAAACAGAAACTAGGCTTATTTAAAATAAATGCTGAGTATTAGTGGACAAAGGAATTGAACTTTCATAAGCAGATATTCTGCAAATTTCCAAGTGCATCTCTGTATGGATGAATACATTTTTAACTAGATAACTTAAAGAATGTCTTAAACCATTGTCAATTTTAACTCATCATCCTTGGGATATAGTCAGCAAAATAACCAAAGGAAAGTTATAAAGAGATATAAAGTCTGACTTTGAATCTAAACTAACCAGTCAATATGGACTCCACTTATACATAAAGCATTATATGATACTGAATTCCTTATTTCTCTCTCTGCTGAGGGTATTCAGAAGAGTGGCAATGAATGTGATTTTTAGAGAGTAACTATACAGGGGTAGATTTTTGGACTACTCACATGGAGAGTATTCTCTTTACTATAAATAGTATATTGGTGAAAGAATGTTACTGTCAGAATGCAGTTGTCATTACAGCATATTCTTAGCAGTTTTAGACATTGTTCAAAATCAAACTTTTCTTTAGAGACTCCCAACCAATTACAGAAAATGCACTTCTTAAGGACTTTTGTTGTTATTTAATAGCCGAGTCTTATCTGACCCTTTTGCAACCCCATGGACTGTAGTCTGCCAGGCTCCTCTGACCATGGGAATTCCCAGGCAAGGATACCAGAGTGGACTGCCATTTCCTTCTCCAGGGAATCTTCTCAGCCCAGGAACTGAACCCAGGTCTCCTTCATTGTAGGCAATTCTTTACCACTGAGCTTTCTTGAAAGCCCTCCTAAGGATTTAGGTGTTCCTAAAGAGAGTAAAGCTGAAACTCCAATACTTTGGCCACCTGATTCAAAGAACTGACTCATTTGAAAAGACCCTGATGCTGGGAAAGATTGAAGGTGGGAGGAGAAGGGGACAACAGAGGATGAGATGGTTGGATGGCATCACCGACTCAATGGACATGAGTTTGAGTAAACTTTGGGAGTTGGTAATGGACAGGGAGGCCTGGCATGCTTCAGTCCATGGGGTCACAAAGAGTTGACACGACTGAGCAACTGAACTGAACTGAAAGAGACTGAAGGTCAAAGTGTAGACTTGCCTGAGAATGGGGAAAATGTTTATTGGTTTTGCACTTGTTTACTTTATTTGGGACATGGTTTAATATGATAGTGAATATGAGGCCATGAGCTTTGACGTCAAAGAGAGTAAGGTTTGACTCTCAGATGTGCCCTATTTGTAAAATATGGATAATACATTTTCCCTAAAGTAGTGTTCTTTGGATTGAATATAATAATATACAGAGGGCTTAGCGTATACTAAGTCAATCAAATAATTGTTGATTTTCATTGCCATTGCTACTATTGTAGACTTGTAATGTTCTTCTATTAGAAGAAAATATTTTTGTGCTGTCAAAAATACCAAATTACCTATGAAAACATAGAACAACATCAGTAGGAAGTAAATGCTTCAAAAATAATCTAAATACAGTATTTGCCCAAAGTAGAAAAAGTTGATTAATATTTTCTAATTATAAGGTTAATATATGCTTGTGGTAAAATGTAGGAGAAAAAGTTAATATGATAGAAAGTATATCCTTCTCATAATTTTATACCTCTATGATTTGGCATTATTCTTTTAGACTTATTTAAATTTTTGCCTACATCTGTGTATATAGGTATGTAAATATGTATTTTTAATTTTATCTGATTCAGCTTAGCTCAACAATATGACCTAGAGATTTTTACATGTCCTTACACAGAGAACTCATTATTCTTAAAATTCTACACAGTGTTCCATTACTTTAATAAATTATACTTTTATATATTATAATGTTGGACATTAAGATTATTTCAAATCTCCAGCAAACACAAATAAACAGATGCTACATACTAGAGAATTGTTGCCAACTTTTTCTAATCTTCAGACAGAGTTAATAATGGATATTTAGCTGGGTTGGTATTATAATTCTGTTTATATTAATAATGAACCATATAGCATTTTAAACTTCTTAAAGCCACTTAAATGCTAGTACATATCTTAAAGGCCAGAGTGTTCTCTGCCCACATCACGGCAAAAGTTTAAGCACATATTTGCAGGATGTATCTTGAAAAGGAGAAATGTGTCAGAATGAGATAAATGAAGATATTTCAATGACATTTATCATCAGATGAAGTAGACATTACAGTGGATGTAGGAAAATTGGAAGCACTCAAGGCGTATAATTTAGGAATTTAAGGCAAAAAAAAAAAAAGTGACTCTAGTCAGTCTTTGGGGGTTCCTTCTTAGCTCAGTGGGTAAAGAATCAGCCTGCAATGCAGGCACCCGAGTTCAATTCCTCGGTCAAGAAGATCCCCTGGAGAAGGACACAGCAACCCACTCCATTCTTGCCTGGAGAATCCCGTGGACAGAGGAGCTGTCAAGCTACAGTCCCTGGGGTCGCAAGAGTCAGACACCAGAAGACTAAACTACCAGTCAGTCTTCATGATACCCTTAAGAATATAGTATGAGAAGTTCTCAAAGGAAAGTGAATTCTATTTTGGTAGATGGTTTTGTCTTCTTTTAATTCTTACATATAGCGAAATACAATTCAGAATGTGTGACGAGCATTCCAAAATAGACAAGTTATCAGAATTTGAATATAGATTAATATTGGGCCAGTTTTCTTAGGAAAAAAAAATATAATTTCAAAGTTTAAAGACCAAAAAACCTAATCTTGATCACAAAAGAAAAGTCACAAGTTACTATTGAGTGCTCGGCTTGTGAGTATACAGGAAAGACCCCAGTTCCTGCTAGATACCCATGGAGATCTACTATGAACAAGTCATACTTATTAACAGTCTAATTTTCAAGTTGTTTTTCCAAACTTGCAAATGATATGAATTTCATCAACATGGTTTAGCAGAAAAAAAGCAGTCAATAATTTTGACAAATTCATTCTTGCTGTGTCTGTGGGTAAGGTGATGTGTTCAGTACCAGTTTTTTTAAGTTCTTTTGAAAAATGTCTCTAAGGTCATTCCTTAGTGGTTTGTGTTTATAAAGTTTTTATCAGTTACTTGGACATAAGCTATGTTTTTCAGATGACTCAGCACTAGGGAGGACAAATGAGTATACAGTCAAAGCCTTTTTGATGTGAATGTGAAACATTAATAGAAATTTAAAATTTTACAAACTTGGAATCTTACAGAAGTTCCCATAAGACCAGCCTCACTTGGCTCCCATCATACAGTCGCATTCAATGAAAGAAACAGTTCCTTTCCAGAGAATTGTGCATAATTTGAAATAACTGGAGTTTTAAACCATCAAAAATAAACTATTTAGGACTTCCCTGGTGGTCCAGTAGTTAAGGATTTGCCTTCCAATGCAAGGGACACTGGTTCAATCCCGGTTTGGGAAACTAAAATCCCACATGCCACAGAGCAGCTAAGCCTGTGCCACAACTAGAAAGTCAGTACTCTGCAAGGAAATCTCCCCCATCCTGCAACTAAAACCTGACACAGCCAAATAAATATTTTAAAAATACATGAGTAAAACTGTTCAACCTTGGGCAAACTCAAGGAATTTTTACTGATAGTATTTGTGTAAGTGTATTGTAAGATACTCTCTGTTCTTTTTCATTTTTTTCTCTCCCTCATTCCTCTCATGAAGTGTTTATGAAAAGCCAGTTAGATGCTATATAAATTAAAAAAAAAAAAGTTTTAAAAGTGCCCTGCCGGGAGAAAGCTTATAATTATGTAATTGTGGTCATGTAGTATAGTGTACTGAGTAAAGACTTCAGGACAAAATGGATTCAAGGTCAAATTTCTATTTTTCAATTCCAAACTGAGACCTTTGCTAAGTTAATAAAACTTTTTGAGCCTCCTTTCTTTCATCTGTGAAATAGAGATAATAATGTGTATTGCATAGTGTTGTGTGAGAATTAAATACAATAATATATGGAATCATTAACAGGAAGTCTTTAATAAAGAGTAACTATATAAGAGTTTTGGATAAAAATATTTATAAGAAAATGGAGTGAACAGTGAACTCTACAAGTAAGGTGAAGTTGTAGTATTATTGATGCTAAGTGATTATTTTTAATTTATTGATCTGCTCTTATCTTTTATTTATAACTTTATATCATGGAAACTTCTGAACATACATAAATAGACAATCAACACAACAAACCCTTATGTACCCACTTATGCCTTCAACAATTATCAATATGTTCTGCTCATAATTCTAGCTTTTCTTAGTTTGCTTATATTATCATTATTTTCTCCTCTCAGTACTATTGTGCCCTTAATTCAATCTTTAACCCTAAAACTACTTTGGAGAGACAGATATCGAAATGGTTACACACACACACACACACACACACGCACACTCATGCTGTAATTAGGCTGCTCATTTTAAATCCCTCATATATAAGCTGCTAGCTGAATAACTTGGCTCATTTTACATAATCTCTCTCTTGTCATAAACTTATTCACTTGCAAAATGATAATAATAACAGTATCTACTTAATAAAGATTTTATGCGGATTAAATGAGCTGATTAAGGCAAATCTCAGCATTCTGAAAGTATGTAGTAAATATCCAGTAAATGTGAGCTATTATTATTCTAATTTCCAAGTTATTTGAATTGATCTGTTTATGCTGATGTTATTAATTTGTAGCTTCATGACATTGATTATGGAGAACGTGGACTGTAACATTATTTGGCTCTTGATTTATTGATTGGAATTATGGTTCTGGAATAATACAAGGCAAAATTTTGCAAATATTTGGTGGTTCCTTAAAAGAAGGCTTATTCTTAGTTTGTAGCTACAGAAATTCAATATATAACTATACATCAACCTAATTAATTGTTTTCCCTGTTTTTAAATCATTTATGGACTACTTGATCTTTTAAAAATTAAAAGGACTTTTGTATTCTCTTCCTAATATTGTGTTTCCTATACCTCTTGACATCTGTTTTCTTTTTTCACATAATCAACTAAAGTATCTCAAAGTGGAAAACAACATTGCATTCTACTTGTATTCTCAGTTCTTGCATCCTGCCCGAAACTAGGTAAATGTCTCAGGGATTTACCAGTGCCATCCCATGCATCTGTAGTCTGCCTTTTCACTTTCTTTCCCCTCTCTGAAAGCTATCATCCTTAAGGTCTTAAATTCCCTGACTTCCTCATAGATTAGGTCTTGTTTTTATGTGCTCATCATCAAATCCTATGCTTTTGCTTCCTATGCTTTCTATCCAATTGCAATTTTATAGTTATTTGATTTCTTATGGAAGTCTAGCTACATCCAGACTGTAAGCCCATGAATGATGGGGCCCTGTCTGTTTTGTTCATGTATCTATGCTAGCGCGCTGCACAGAATCTGGCCACAGGAGTTTAGGACCCTACTTTCCCCACTGAGTGTGAGAGTCAGAATTCCCCAGTTCAAATACTAGCTTTGCCACTTACTAGCTGTGTGACTTAGGGCAAGGCACTTAACTTCTCTGGCTTCAGTTTTCTTTTGTATAAAGACAGGATGGTTAATAGTGTCTACCTTATAGGATCATTATGGAGGTTAAAAGAGATGCATTTATAAACCAGAGCACTGGCAGCTCTGTGCCAGGCATGTTTCTAAATACTGGGATAGACACAGCTGTAAACAAGACAGAGATCCTTGCTCTTATAAATTTATACTCCAAGGAGAAGATGAACAAAGGGCAATGAGAGACAAATACCCGAGAGAAGTTAAGAACTGATAAGTGAAACTGAGAGGAAAAAGAGGAGAAGAAGAAAAAAATTAATGTGTGAAGAGCAAGTGGGTTTGGGTAGACGGGTAATGCATATTGAGTGTTCTTGGATGGCCTCTCTGTAGACCAAATACTTAAGCTGATACTTGAATGAGAAAAAGGAAGTATCCATCTGAAAAGCTGTAGATAGAATGTTCTAGTCATAGGGTTCAGGAAGTCTCTGTCATAGAAAAGAGATTTGGTCACCAGGGGACAGCAAGAGTTTATACTATAGGCAATAAAATGGTAGACAGAGGAAGGGGTTCAAAGGTAATTAACATCCTGACTGACAGGGACTTCCCTTAGGTGGTCCAGTGGTTAAGAATCTGCCTTCCAACGCAGGGGATGCAGGATCGACCCCTGATCTGGGAATTCAGATCCCACATGCTGTGGGGCAACTAAGCCCATGTGCCCAGACTAGAGAGTCTCTGTGTTGCAACTAAGACCGGATGCAGGCAAGTTAAAAAAGAAAAAAAAGAAAAAATCCTGATTGACACATAGTAACCATGTGATTTTAATTTCATGGCTGCAGTCACCATCTGCAGTGATTTTGGAGCCCNTTCCAGAACTGTGTTTTTCTACCTGACTTTCTACTTCATTACTGTAGAGTGGCACCGCATGGTCCTGTACATTTCTGTCCCTTGAGATTAATGATGGCAAACAATCAGCTGGTAACAGGCTACTCAAAGGGTTATAGCTGCTTCCTTTCCTAATAAATGCTATAACAACTTTTTTGGTCTTTGTTTTGCCAAACATAGAAGCTTGATTAAAATGATTTAACGAACATCAAAATAGCAATAACCGTCAACAAAAAGGCCATCCATGGAATGGGAGAAAATGTCTGCAAATTATACATCTGATAAGGGGTTAATATCCACAATATATAAAGAACTCATACAACTCAATAGCCAACAGATACACACATTCACAACTGGATTAAAAAGCATTAAAAGGATCTGAAAAGACATTTTTCAAAAGAAGACAAATAGTCAACAGGTGAGAAGATGCTCAATATTTGGGAAATGCAAATCAAAATCATCAGGAAATATCACGTCACATATCTTAGAATGGATGGCCCTGATGAAAAATACAAGTGATAACAAATGCTGGTGTGCATGTGGAGAAGAGGGAACCTCTGTGGTAGAACTGTAAACTGGTACAGTCACTATGGAAAACAGTATCCACGTCATTAAAAAAATTAAAAATAGAACTACCATATGATCCATCAATTCCGCATCTGAGGATACATTCAAAGGAAATGAAATCACTATGTCAAAGTGATGGCTACACTCTGATGCTTATTACAGCACTATCTACAGTAGCCAAGACAGAAAACTCTGTCAGCAGATGAATGGATAGAGAAAATGTGACACACACACAAACACACATACCACAATGTAATAATATTCAGACATAAAAAAGGAAATCTTGCTATTTGCAATAACATGAATAAATATTGAGGCTATTATCCTAAGGGAAAGATGCCAGACAGAGAAATATGGATATTGTATGATATTCCTTATATTTGGAATCTTAAAAGAAAAAAGATGATAGTCATAGAAAAAGAGATCATATTTGTGATTATGGGAAGCAGAGGAATGAGGGAGTTGGATGAAGGCAGTGAGAAGGCACAGACTTCCAATTATAAGATAGATAAGCACTGGGATGCAATGTACAATGTGACAACTGTTACATTGTGTTACACTGTGTCAACAACAGTCAACACAGTTGTATGGTATGTTTGGAAGTTGCTGAAAAAGTATATCCTTAAATAAATAAATATAGCAATAATCAAACTGGAAAATATTTTTATGATTAAATATTGAAAAAGACTAATATGTTTAACGTATAAAAAGCTCATGTAAATCAACAGAAAATTCCTATCCCCAACAGAGACTTGATAAAATGTTAATTATATTGATGGTGACGATTATAGCAAAATCACTTAATGAATATCATGTGCTTGGCATTGTGCTAAGTATTATGCTTATACTATCTCATTTAATCCTCACAACAATGCTACAAGGTATTTATTATCTCTGTTTTACACATGAGGAAACAAACGTAAAGAGGAGGTTAAAGAAACCTCCTGGAGTCACACACAGATACCCACGCACAATGCAGATTAAGGCTACATCAAGCCAGCTGCCACTATCAAAAAGGACATGGGTGATGTACAGGAAAAATGAAGTTCTGATGCTAACTAGCATTTGGAAAAAAATGCTCAACCAAGTCACTTTTTAATAAAGTAAAAATTAAAAGAAAAACTATTAAAAAAAAAAAGACTGAAAACTATAGGAAACTCTAAATAGTCCAGCAGTAATGAATAAGCAATATCATAGACGCTGGTGCTCAACAGATTGCTGTAGTTGTGGAAAGTCTATAAATCGAGAACAAATGTACTGCCAACAATAAGGGAATATCTAAATGACTTGTGGTACATTAGCCCAAAAGAGTATTATACCATCCTTAAATAGTAATTATGAGAAAGCTTAGTTATACAAGAGAACACTGATGATAAAGTGCTTTACTGAAAACATGAAGACATTCAACTGTATATACTCTAGTCTACAGTGTACAAGCCAATACACAGATACAAACAAACAGAAAAAGAGAAGAAGAAACTTCTAAATGATAAGATGTTGACAAGAATTATCCCTGGGAAGTGAGCTTATGGCTAATTTTTGCCTTTTGCTTCTAAAAAATATAATCACCTGAAACTGAATTGTCTGCATAGTTTATAACTTTTTTAAAATCTCTAAAAGCTTCTGCACAACAAAGGAAACTATAAACAAGGTGAAAAGACAGCCTTCTGAATGGGAGAAAATAACAGCAAATGAAGCAACTGACAAACAACTAATCTCAAAAATATACAAGCAGCTTATGCAGCTCAACTCCAGAAAAATAAATGACCCAATCAAAAAATGGGCCACAGAACTAAATAGACATTTCTCCAAAGAAGACATTCAGATGGCTAACAAACACATGAAAAGATGCTCAACATCACTCTTTATCAGAGAAATGCAGATCAAGACCACAATGAGGTACCATTTCACACCAGTCAGAATGGCTGCGATTAAAAGTCTACAAGCAATAAATGCTGGAGAGGTTGTGGAGAAAAGGGAACCCTCTTACACTGTTGGTGGGAATGCAAATTAGTACAGCCACTATGGAGAACAGTGTGGAGATTCCTTAAAAAATTGCAAATAGAACTGCCTTATGATCCAGCGATCCCACTGCTGGGCATACACACCGAGGAAACCAGAATTGAAAGAGACACATGTACCCTAATGTTCATTGCGGCACTGTTTTATAATAGCCAGGACATGGAAGCAACCTAGATGTCCATCAGCAGATGAATGGATAAGAAAGCTGTGGTACATATACACAATGGAGTATTACTCAGCTATTAAAAAGAATACATTTGAATCAGTT
>SJXQ01009702.1:0-25543 GCA_006408695.1 Aepyceros melampus | reverse complement strand
GGGGGGTGGGGGTCGGGATTGGGAGTTCATGTACACTCGTGGCTGATTCATGTCAATGTATAGCAAAACGAATACAGTATTGTAAAGCAAAACAAACTAAAAAATAAAAATTAATTAAAAAAATAAAATAAAATCTCTATGTTTACTTTATTTTACTTTACATTGCTGTATTGGTTTTGCCACACACTGACATGAATCTGCCATGGGTGTACATGAGTTCCCAATCCTGAACCCCCCCCCACCTCCAACCCCATATCAACTCTCTGGATCATCCCTGTGCACCAGCCCCAAGCATCCTGTATCCTGTATCGAACATAGACTGGCGATTCGTTTCTTACATGATAGTATACATGTTTCAGTGCCATTCTCCCAAATCATCCCACTCTCTCCCTCTCCGTCAGAGTCCAAAAGTCCGTTCTATACATCTGTGTCTCTTTTGCTGTCTCGCATACAGGGTTATCGTTACCATCTTTCTAAATTCCATATATATGTGTTAGTATACTGCATTGGTGTTTTTCTTTCTGGCTTACTTCACTCTGTATCATAGGCTCCAGTTACATCCATCTCATTCGAACTGATTCAAATGTATTCTTTTTATGGCTGAGTAATACTCCATTGTCAGGTACATAGTTTATAACTTGATAATTAAGAAGAATTACCTTAAATTTGGAATATTGGAAATTTCTGAAATAAATATCAAAAGGTATCTTGTTGTCCACATAGGAGTTTAGGGATTTTTAAAAAAATACTAACTTAAAGGAATTGATTTCCGTTTTATAAAACTTGATTTTAGGAGACAAATGTATTGTCTTGTGAGTCCTCTTCCTATGTCCTTAAAGTCAATAAAGCCTGACTCTATCAATACAACAAAAATATAATATATATTCATTATTAAAAATAATTATGAATAGCAACACAATAACGAGACAACAAGGCTGTATATTCACACTCTGCTTATTTAACTTATATGCAAAGTACATCATGCGAAATGGTGGACTGGATGAATCACCAGCTGGAATCAAGACTGCTAGGAGAAATATCAACAGCCTCAGATATGCAAATGATACCACTCTAATGGCAGAAAGTGAAAAGGAATTTAAAAAGTCTTTTGATGAGGATGAAAGAGGAAAGTAAAAAAGCTGGCTTACAACTCAACATTCAAAAATCTAAGATTGTGGCATCTGCTCCCATCACTTGATGGCAAATGCTACTGCTAAGTCGCTTCAGTCGTTTCTGACTCTGTGCAACCCCATTGGCGGCAGCCCACCAGGCTGCCCCGTCCCTGGGATTCTCCAGGCAAGAACTCTGGAGTGGGTTGTCATTTCCTTCTCCAATGCATGAAAGTGAAAAGTGAAAGTGAACTCGCTCAGTCATATCCAACTTCCATTGACCCCATGGACTGTGTAGCCCACCAGGCTCCTCCATCCATGGGATTTTCCAGGCAAGAGTACTGGAGTGGGGTGCCGTTGATGGCAAATAGGAAGGGAAAAAAAGTGGAAGCAGTGATAGATTTTATTTTCTTGGGCTCCAGAATCATTGGGGATGGGGACTACAGCCATACAGTTAAAATACCTCGCTCCTTGGAAGGAAAGCTATGAAAAATCTAGACAGGATATTAAAAGCAGAGACATCACTTTGTGGATAAAGGCCCATAAATCAAAGCTATGGTTTTTCCAGTGGTTATGTATGGAGGTGAAAACCAGACCATAAAGAAGGCTGAGTGACAAAGAATTGGTACTTTCAAATTGTGGTGCTAGATAAGACTATTGAGAGTCCCTTGGACAGCAAGGAGATCAAACCAGTCAGTCCTGGAGGAAACCAACCCTGATGATTCATTGGAAGGGCTGATGCTAAAGCTGAAGCTCCAATACTTTGGCCACCTGATGCAGAGCTGACTCACTGGAAAAGATGCTGGGAAAGACTGAAGGCAAAAGGAGAAGAGGGTGGCAAAGGATGAGATGGTTGGATGGCCTCACTGACTCAATGGACATGGATTTGAGCAAATTCCAGGAGATGGTGAAGCACAAGGAGCCTGACATGCTGAAATCTATGGGGTTGCAAAGAGTGGACAGGACTCAGTGACTAAACCACAACAATAAGATGTAACATATTTAAGATCCAAATAATAGAGTTCATAGTCTAAAATATGTAAAACTGTCACATATGTGAACATAGTTTCCTTATCATAAATAATATTGAATAGTACTCTTTTGGTGTCTAATACAGAAAATCAATCTCCTTCTTTGGGGTCTTATTTTAAAAAAACAAACTTTGGGCAAAAAGCCCTTCATGGATAACTGGTAAGCCAAATGGGAAAAATCTTGTAAAATACATTCTAAAAAATAATTAAAACAGTAAGGACAGGGAAACTGACCAAAGCATGTGGAGGAAAGGCAAAACAGAAATGAGAAGGAATAGAAATTAAGGAGGACTTTGTGAGCTTGAGCAAAAACACCCACTTGTGTGAGGGTGCTGGGCAGACTTCTGCCTGCCTGCTAGGTTCTCTGAAGATATTCTGTTTAGATACTGAGTCCTGGAGGCCTCAAATTTTTAAGCTTCTTACTTGGTATTTACCAAGTTCCTCAAAGTGTTATAAGTACATTCCTGGTAAGGTCTAAGCCCCTAATCTCCTAAACCTTCCTGATGATGTCAGATCAGCATGAACAGAACTTGGGCGCCTCGGAGCAGCGCTATGGGGCTAGTGCATCAATTCTAAGTTCACACTGTACCTTCTTCACTGTTTTCCTTCTGGACAGTCCTGGCCAGCAATAAAATACAACTGCAAATCTATGATTAGAAAACCTAATGCAAACGTGGGAATATTAATAGGTGAAAGAGTGTCCTCTCAGGGCAGTGCTGGACTTGACTTACCACTGACTGGACTATTTAACAAGTCTTTGTTAAAGATTATTGTCTTTGCTATAGATTATTGTATGCAGAAATGTAAATTATTTCTCTTCAATGAAATGGGTAACCCCAAAGATAGCTCTAGAAGATAACCACTAATTTTGCATCTAACACAGAATTCTTATTCTGACCTCTCTTGTAAGATTGGTATATAAATGTCTAGCTCCTCAAATTGTCTCTAGACTGATTCAACAATTTACTAACTTTCGCATTAATTAATAAGTTAAATAAAATTTTTGACATGTGTTACATCATATGTGTATGTCATATTTCAAGCCTTCTGAAAATTATTCTTTAACATCACAGAAGTCCATATTTGGAGATATCCTACAAAATAATTGACCTGCAGTCATAACAATATCAACAACATGAATGACAAAGAAAGGCTGAGGAACCACTACAGTTTAAAGGAGGCTGAGGCTGGAGGGACATGACAGCTAAATACAAACAGTAATTGCCAGTTGGATCCTGGACCAGAGGTTTCTTTTTCCTACCAATGTAAAGGAAATTAGTTGAATAATGGATAACACTTTTATAAGATCTACAGATGAAATAACTGCATTCAGTCGCTTAATTCCCAAAGCTAATTTTATGGTACTGTGATTATGTAATAGGAAACACATACTGAAATACTTACGGGTAAAGCAATTCAAGTCTGCAAGTGGCTCACAATTCAGAAAGAAATAATACAGAAATATCAATGATAAATGACAGAATGACTAAGAAGGACATGTGATAAAGATAAAAGTTGGAAACGGTGAAGGGTGTGCTGGAAACCCTCATGCCACTCTTTTTATAACTTTTAAAAAATAGTTTTCTGAAATTATTTCACAGTCAAAATTTTAAAAATAATATCACACAAGTATCAAGTCAGAGTATGCATGAAATTGTGTCCTTAGTAACATCACTAAAACACTCTTTGATTCATTTAATGCTTTATAGTTCACAAAATTATTTCCCTTCTGTCATCCTGTGGATTTTTACAAGTTTTCGTGATACAATTTTGTTCATATTGTTTCCCACCTAAAGCTTGGAGAGATTGAGCAGAGCCTTCTGATTGCTGTTACAGTGACTTCGCTACTAACTGACACTTCACTACAGGCATTGGATTGGAGATTTTCCAGCTTGTCCTTTGGGACCCACCAAGAAAGGGTGTGGGAGAGAAGGACGGAGGCGTGCCGGTGGGGCTGGGGGATGGAAGGAAGTGCGTGTGGCAAGTCACTTAGTGACCATCCAGCTACCATTTCTATCTATCATTTACCAGCTTCCATTCTTCTCCCTGCAGCTCCTCTTGACAGAAAGTACAGTTCAGGAAAAAAGAGGTAGTGCAAATACACAATGGAAAATCATTCAACTACTAAAATAGAATGAAATAATGCCATTTGCAGCAACATGGATGGACCTAGATATTACCATACTTAAGTGAAATAAATCAGACAAAGACAACATTGTTTATATGTGAAACCTGAAAAAATGATACAAATAAACTTATTTACAAAACAGAAATAGACTCACAGACATAGAAAACAAACTGTGGGTTACCAAAGGGGAAAGAGAGTTATATATATATGTATATATACAATTATATATGCACACTGAATCACTTTGTCATACACCTGAAACTAACCCAACACTGGGAATCAATTATATTTCAATTTTTTTTTTTTTTTAGAAAAAGGAACTGCTTGGGCAGAAACAAGTATGATTTTATCCGCAAAATTAATTTTGCAAAGATTTTATAAGGATTACAATAAAGGTGATACCCTAATATTAATACTAGTTCCGTGGACTCAGACAAAACTGTAAATTGATAATAACACAGAGAAAAGTAAAGAGGAAGAAGAAAGATAGGAGTGAAAAGAAGGAAGATGGGAGGTAACAGAGCCAAGAGGCTGAAGCAGAGTTCACCAGTGCCCCATTGCTGGTCACACACAGCTGAAGCTCTGATCTGCAGCTTCAACCACACTGGCTTTCAACCAGGCCACTCAGAGAGCATGGGAGATTACAGTTCTGTTCCTGTTAATAAAGATACTAAGATAGCTTAGCACTCTGCTTTGACACCAAAAATTCACTGCAGAGCTAGAAACCAGTTTGTTAGGAATGTTGAAAACTATAAAAATCTAAAGGGTTTGTAAATATTAATAGCTCTTGAATGGTTTTCTCCCAGATGGCCACACAGCTGACTACCGTTCCCTCCTAGAACCCTCTGCTGTTTATCCTCTAAATGTCCCCAGTATACAACAGTTTTAATCTTTTGTTGCTGCTGTAAAACTTGATCTACTGTGCGACAGCATAATTAACTGTCAGGGCCTGGATGTATGGAGTGGGAAGCGGACAGAATATTCCTGGATGTATGTCACTAATAATTCAGTTTACGGCCCACTGATAACGAATGGGGTTTCTGGTTATTAACAGGACAGCTGGCCCTGGAGGCTTCTCCGTTTGAAGCCCAGGTATGTGGCCACACCAGGTGCTGGGAGGGGCAGGGAGCCTCACACTGCCCATCTTTTCTATTCCATGAAACTATTAAAGTCTACCTCACTCTCACTGTACCATTTAGAGAGTACAAGCCAACTAGCAAAGAAGAGCAGATTAATGCTGTTTTGTGCTTGATCTTGTAAAAGTTATGAAAATTTTTACTCAAGCATAATCCACAGAAGAGGTATGGTCCTGAGGATACTATTTTTTTAGGAGTGATGGGAGGTGAGTCCAGAAGGCAATCCAGATTGTGTTGCAAATAGTGAAAGGGATGAGAGAGGACGAGGCAAAGAAGGGGAAGTGGAGAAAGAGGAGAGAGAAAGAGGAAGAATGAGAAAAGTGGGAAGAAAAGAAACGAGGAGCAGAGAAGGAAAAACACAGGAGGAAGGGGAGGAATAGCAAAGGGCTGGGATCACTTAAGAACAAGAGGACAGAAGGATACGAAGAAGAGGACATGGTTATACAATTTAAAGCAGGGAAACCAATGTCTGGGATCTGATGCCTGATAATCTGAAGCAGAGCTGATGTAATAATAATAAAGTACACAATATATGAATATGTTCAAATCCTCCCAAAACCATCCCCTCCCATGAGCAGAAAAAATGTCTTCCATGAACCCAGTCCCTGGTCCCAGAAAGGTTGTGGATCACTGATTTAGAATCTTCATGATCGGGTGAAATTTCTTCTCCAAAAAGGAGAGATTCCCACCTGCCCTATCGTCCCTTGGCCACAGATTCATCTGGCTTCCTAGATAATGCTTCTAAGGGGATGACCAACATTTACATCATTCATGCTCCTTTTTCTCTGTTTTCATAGCTGACAAAAAATATTTCTGATCGGCAGAGGATTTTTGCCTCCAGCCAGGGAGCACAGCCTGTGCCGTGTGCCTGGGGTCTGTCGGTCTGTATAAGGTGACTTTGTCTCACAGCTGCGCTCTTCCTTTATGTACAGATCGCCTTACAGCTACATCTCAGTGACCAGGCTTATTTCATGTTTGCAGGGGTTGGTGGGGGGGCTGGGGGTGCAGAGTACTGGTCCCACCTTTGGCCCACCTGTTAGCGCCCTCAGTTTTCTGTCTCGGGACTGTCCCTGAACTTACAGACGTGTTCTCAGCCTGGGTGTGCAAGCTCGTCCCAGAAGTGGACAGATGTGAATGTCTCAGGAGGCTGTCCTCAATCACAGGGGAGCTGTGAGCTGGGGAATGACTATTTTGGCCTTGTGTTCTTGGCAGGGATAATTCTGAGGTGCATTCTGCATAGTTGCTCAGAGAATCTCCAGTGGAAGTCATCCCACTTTTCAAACGGTTTCTTTCCTTCCAAGTCTCACTCCTCCCACTTCCTCATTTTGTGTTCCTGGTATTGTTTCCAAAATAAGCTCTCTGTACTCTGCATTAAGAGTATCTTCTTATGGCCGGTATTCTTGATGCTCTGGCATCTGGGTCCTTGCTGACTAAGGAGAAACAACCCTCCCAGGGCTAGTCAGTGGAAAAGCCCTGTCTGGGAGTGTGCCTTTCATATGTAAACATGTTCTTGGCAGGGATAATTCTGAGGTGCATTCTGCATAGTTGCTCAGAGAATCTCCAGTGGAAGTCATCCCACTTTTCAAACGGTTTCTTTCCTTCCAAGTCTCACTCCTCCCACTTCCTCATTTTGTGTTCCTGGTATTGTTTCCAAAATAAGCTCTCTGTACTCTGCATTAAGAGTATCTTCTTATGGCCGGTATTCTTGATGCTCTGGCATCTGGGTCCTTGCTGACTAAGGAGAAACAACCCTCCCAGGGCTAGTCAGTGGAAAAGCCCTGTCTGGGAGTGTGCCTTTCATATGTAAACTAACCAATCCAGAACCCATACCCTGGACCATCTCCTCTAGCTGGCTCCTACCCTCCAAGAAGCAATGTGTTAGTCACTCAGTCATGTCCAACGCTTTGCAACCCCATGGACTGTAATCTGCAAGACTCCTGTGTCCATGGGATTCCCCAGGTAAGAATACTGGATTGGGTTGCTGTTTCCTTCTCCAGCCGGGAAGCAATACTCTTTTAATCATTCTAGGTCCAGTACTAGACACCTAGACGTAGTCTTTATTCTCCAGAGCCCACTAAAATTATTCCAAATGGCCAGTCATAAGACAGGGTACCCTGCCTTGTCTTGCGCCTTTCCCACAGAAACCACAGTGAAGGCTCTTGCCCACGTCTTCCCCTTGCTCCCGCCTCCTGACCAATCCTGGTGCTTCTCCATGTGGCCCTGCAGGGCATGGTGCATTTCTTCTTGTCTTACAAATGTGAGTAACAAACTGTCTTTTCAATGGCAATGATCTCCTGAGCTGCTGACCCTACATATCTAAGCAAAATAAGATTTACATTTTAGAAACACTCCCAAATTCTTATTTCAGGTTCTGCTTGCAGGAGGAATCCAAATAAAGACTGATCATTACTTATAAATATTTGCTAAATAAATGCATAGGAAAAAAAAAGATGGTACACAGGCAAGTCTACAGAGGAAGAGAGGGAATAGCACCCAATTCAACAGCCTCTACCAAGGGGATGGAAGCATGCAGGGTGATGACTGCATTCATCCGCTGGGCCCTCAACTGTCCAGCTTACAGTCTCGCAGCATCTGGGTCCTTGTCCAGATTCCTTTTCTCCTTCAGATATCTGGGAGCATCACAGACAATAGATGGCTTATGAGAAAAGATGCCAAAAAGAGCAAATGGGAGAGAAATTAAGAAAGCCTACTTTAAACATGAAACACACACTGTCCTTATTAGGAAAAAGTTTCTCTTTTTTATTTTGAAACTGAGAATGTATTATATTTTAAGTACATACAATGAGAGGATAAAAAATATGAGAGTCAACACAAGTTAAAGAGGAAGAAGGAAGTGGTACATATTTGAGCCTCTCAGTGAGAAAAGAGGCCATTTTTCATCTTAGGCCCCAGGGTATCTGTGAGTGCACTGGGAGAGGTAATTCATTAAATGAACCTAAGGTTAATGCACCTTCAAAAGAGAGCAATTTATCTCCCTTTCTTCAACAGGATCAGGCCGGGAGTTCTAGAGTTGGAAAAATTTTTTCCTGGTGAGATAGCCCCATGATGATCTCTGGTCCCCTGAACTCCATCTTTTTCATTCATTAAACAGATGACTAATGTATCAGATGGGAGGGCACTGTGCTTTCTCTTCAAGGTGTGAGTATTTAAGTTCTTTCTTGAACACTAGGAAATGTTTACGTTCTGCTTTATATATTAATCCTCACATCTCAGTCTGACCAAAGGGCAGTCAAGGAGCTGTCAAAAGGAAGGATATGCCAGTTTAAATGAGTTGGAAAATACTTAGGAATGGTATAATAATAGCTTAATTTAGAATAAAATCAATAATAGCAGTTACAATGTTGTTATAAAATCTGCTGAGTTCATCAAGTGAAACCAGGGCAAATAAACAAAACCTTAAGTGAGATTTTTTCATACTAGATTTTCCCAAATTCCAATTTCATCCCATCAAAATTAAAATATTCATTCAGCATTTCTCTTTCTTTGTGTATCTATATACATATATATGTATATATAAACATACACATAAAAGTATATACACACATACACACATATACTCATGCCTTTCTAACTGACTCCAATGCTTCCCCATATGGTCCTGTGTGGTGTAGCAAATTTGTGACGTGTACATAAGTACGTATATGTATATGTGAATATGTGTGGACACAAAACATGTTCCTGCCCTTGAGAACTAACTGTCTGAAAGAGGAGACAGGTGTGCATGAAATGATTACAATAAGATATGGCCAGTTCTGTAGGAATCAATATATAGGAAGCTATGAAGGACTGGAGAGAGGGAGGGGGAGTCCACCCACCCAGACTTGATTCTCCAAAGGAGGCAAGTTAAGGATAAAGTTCAAAGCAAAGGTGGCAGCCTTTCTCCCCTCTTACTGTACCTTAGACTCTCATCAGGAGCTTGGGTCCTACCCCTAGGGACCTAGACTCAACTGGTCTGGGCTGAGGGCCAGTCAGCTGCCTTGCTCTCTGCTCCACCTCTGTTATCAGCTCCTGGAACAATACCTGCACACAGGGCGCTCAACACGTACGTGCTGACCGAACACATTCTTCCCTGTGTATTGAAGGGAAGGACTAGATGGTGGGCAGGGAGCTGCCTTTAGTTACACCCAACCCCTGGACGTCATAGTAACGTGTGTGTGACTAGAAAATGATGTCTGGCCCCTGGCTGATTCCCCAGGTGAAAACATGTGTGTAGCTAAGGTGACGCCGCTCCACGTGGGTGCAGCCTCTGCAGTCATAATAAAGGAGTGAAGGCAAAGAGGATCCCCGTTTTCACAGAGCAGAAGAGTGACTATTTCTTCCCAAAGTTAGGTGTTACAGGCAAGATATTTCAAAAGAATACACACGTGTGCCCACATACACACACATGAACATACACACTTTTATTCTGTCACTATGGGGAAGGTTATATTGTTACCACAGTCACACTCAATGGCTCACATACCATGGCAAAATTATATTTTTCTCTCATGCTGCACGAAAAGGGACTTGTTGATCACGGTCACTCAGAGACTCAGGGCTCCAAGCTGGGTAGGGCTTTTCACTGTCATCATATCGAGAAGAAATGTTTATATCAAGAAGATCTCAATGCTAGGAGATTGAGGGCAGAAGGAAAAGGGGGCGACAGAGGATAAGACAGTGGGATGTCATCACCAACTCAAGGGACATGACTTTAAGCAAATTCTGGAAGATAGTGAAGGACAGGAAAGCCTGGTAGGCTGCAGTCTATGTGGTCACAGAGAGTCGGACACGTCTTAGTGACTGAAAACCAGTATCAATAAGGGGAAGATGGGGAGTCGCACAGTTCTTAACACTTCCACCAGAAGTAAAATGTATCACCTTGGCTAAATCATATCATGTGACCACGTTGAACCTTAAAGGCAGTAAGAAAGTGCAGTCTTAAGGTTAAATGGCAGGAAGCTAGAAATGCTGGATACAAAGCACTGATGTCTATGATATTTACCAATAAACAACAGTGAAATTCAAGCCCATTAGGAGCGCTTGTAACTTTAGCTATGTTCTACTTTCTGTAAAAGGCTGAATAGCTCCCCCAAAAAAAAAAAAAAAAAGAAAGAAAAAAAAAGCTATAATCAGGGCTTACCATTTAAGGAAAAACATTTTACAAGTTGCCAAACAGGTTTGCTACATGCATCTCAAGGTCAAAAAACCGTTTTCCCTTAGGAACAGTGTCTTATAAATAAGGTCACTGTCATAGATGACAGCTCATTTAAAGAATCACACACCAACCGCAGAGTTTTCATCACCTGAGCCTCACAGAGAAATAGATGTCTCCCAGTGCACTAGAGGCATCATCTTATGACCCAGGCTTACAATGAGAAAAGCACATCTTCCAAAAGTATGAAGCATAGAATATGGGCTTTCTCCAAAAAGGTGAGCAGTCTGACTTATGGGGAGCTGCCAGCACAATAGGAGAAGGCGGCGGCACCCCACTCCAGTACTCTTGCCCGGAAAATCCCATGGATGGAGGAGCCTGGTGGGCTGTGGTCCATGGGGTCACTGAGGGTTGGACACGACTGAACGACTTCACTTTCACTTTCCACTTTCCTGCATTGGAGAAGGAAATGGCAACCCACTCCAGTGTTCTTGCCTGGAGGGTCCCAGGGACGGGGGCGCCTGGTGGGCTGCTGTCTATGGGGTTGCACAGAGTCAGACACGACTGAAGTGACTTAGCAGCAGCAGCAGCCAGTACAATAAACCGAGGGCCTTTCCAGATACTGAAATCTAAACCCCATCAAAATCAAGCTTAGCCCTAAAAGGTTAATATGCTAACCACTCTAGGTGATTCTTTGGAGACATAGAGGTTTGAGCACATAACTATTATTTCAGCACAAAGATGCTTTCCATGTTTATTTTTAAACTGACTTCTTTTTAACATGGGGGAGACTGGAATAAGCTTTGATACAGAGCTGCTTTGCTGATCACTCCTTCCCTTAATTTTATGTTTAGGGAAGCAAGGGGTCACCAATCTGCTTTCTCAAGCATAAGCCAACCTAGAGAGCTGAGGTCAAACCAGGCTGGAGAGTTTAAGAAAAAAGGGCAGATTTTATGCAAAAATGCATCTAAACATCCAGTGAAAGCCCTCATCTTCCCTCCCTAGCTTGAGATGCTGAGTTTTACGAGAATGCCATCAAGTTCTAAAAGTATCTATTATATTAGTGTCGATGGTACTGGATGGGTTGGGAGTCCAAAATGATTAAAGATATTAGAAGAACCAGGAGGAAAGCAAAGAAAAACATTTTTTTCAATCTCCCTTGTGATACAATAATATTAAAAAAAATGAACCAAACATTGAACAATCAATTTCTGAGAAAACAGAACAAACTGCTTACTCGTGAATAATTATGAGACAAATGAACAAATAGGCTCAGAGATTATGATAAACCCTTAAAGGAGAAATGTAATTAATGGTGATGATAAAAATGCTGAGTATTTGCAATAATAATTACAACACATCTGTCTCCAGAGGTCTCAGTTTTTAATGTTCCTTTTCAGAAACACCATCAGAGTTTAATCAAAGGCACTGGAGGAATATACGGCTAATTTCCTCTATAACTGGACTGAATGTCTGTGGAAAAGCTGCCTGTTATCTCTGTGAGATGTTCTAGGGGTCCATTGAAATGGTTCCAAATAACACTTTGGGGATGAGAAAAGTTGTCTTGTTGTTTAAGAGCCTTGAATGTTGAGTATACACTTTTTTTTTTTTTTTTTGGCTCTTCTCCTGGTCATATTACAGTTGATCCATTATAGATCTATCAGCCAAGGATTTATCTAAACCACTTAAAAAGTGGTTTATACTGTGAGCCCGTTCTATTGTTTTTGTAGAATGTGGGCATTAGTTTATGTTTGCCGACTGCCTAATATAGCAACTATTATGGAGAAGGTTAAAAAAAACTAAACAGTACAAGTAACTCTGCTTAATATTCTGTAGCAACCTAACAGGGGAAAGAATTTGAAAAAGAATGGAGATGCATGTATGGAATATAACTGAGTCATTTTTTTGTACACCTGAAAGTAACACATTGTTAATGAACTGTGTTCTAATATAAAATAAAAGGTAAAAGAAAAACAACTTGCAAATTTAGGTAGAGAGTTTGACACACAAAGCAGGCCCTGAAAAAATGGGAATCCGTTTATCACCAGGGCACAGACTAAAGAGACAAAGTTTCAGGGGGCTCCAGAGGAGAAGTGCTTTCACTTCATACTCAGTACAAAGGGAGGTCTCTTGGCAAAGAGTCCATTGTTCTGGGTTTATGTTCACTTTCCACCCATCTGCAAAATCACACAGCTACCCCTGTCTTTTGCTGACATAAAATGGCTCCAAATTTCATCCCTAGTCTGGCAAACAAAGAGTCATTTCTTATGAGTGGGTGATATAAGACACCACATTCCTAAACTTTTTCTCCCCCAAATTTCCGACAGAAGTTGAATGACCACTTTGAAACTTAATGATAAATGGTGGAAACTCATTTCCTTCTGGTATTGGTGTTAGAATAAGACTCATTTAGCAAACAACAGATTGTTGACTCTGAACTAAACAGGAGAATGGCATCTGGTCCATAGTTTAGAAGCTGAAAATTCTTTTGCCTCTGCTGAATACATTCAGAAATAAAAGGGAAGGAGTGCCAGGGTAATTTTACCTTCATTATCAGGACATCTAAATTATTACATTTATAAATAAATTATATAGTAAATGTAATAATAGGTAGTAGCTATTTGAAACTAACTTCCTTTAAACAATTCCTAAGCTAATAATGACTATACTAGCCAAGAAGATGACATAATTGACTTGAAATCTAATCTGATCCACTTCAGCAACACTTCAGCCCAGATAAATGATATAGTATGTTGCTTAAATGAAATCAACACTTGTTACACAGTCAGGAAATAGTAATTTAAGACTCAGTGTTGTGAATTCTTTAGAGATAACCTATTTGGATATCACAGAATGAGTCACCATAGAAATTCAGGAGAAACAGAAAGAAAAGAACTCAAAAGAAAACTATTTTATCATGAATCAAAAGCTTAAACTCTTAAAAGCTGATGAATACTAACATTTCCTTCTCAAATCAGGATCTTTGTTTATACTCCTCTTATCAGAAACTCATTCACTCATCAGTTTGGCAAATGTTATGGGCACCCCCTAGACAGTAGGTAATAGGGATACAAAGATGAAAAAGGTTTAATCTATGCCCTCCAGGATCTTGCTGTACAGTAACAAGACAAGACATGCAAACAATCAACACAGTGTCAAGCTCCACATGGTGAAAAAACACTGCTTCCATTCTGTCCCCACTGCATCTAGGAGTCCATTAAAACCCCCATCGTATTAGATGTAGCTATTTGGACATCCATCACCCTGCTGAAGCATCAGTTCAGTGCAGTTCAATTCAGTCATTCAGTCATGTCTGACTCTCTGTGACCCCAGGGACTGCAGCATGCCAGGCTTCCCTGTCCATCACCAACTCCCAGAGTTTACTCAAACTCATGTCCATCACCTCAGTGATGCCATCCAACCATCTCATCCTCTGTTGTCCCCTTCTCCTGCCTTCAATCATTCTCAGCATCATGGCCTTTTCAAATGAGTCAGTTCTTCCCTTCAGGTGGTCAAAGTATTGGAGTTTCAGCTTCAGCATCAGTCTTTCCAATAAATATTCAGGACTGATCTCCTTTAGGATTGACTGGTTGGATCTCTTTGCTGTCCAAGGGACTCTCAAGAGTATTCTCCAACACCACAGTACAAAAGCATCAATTCTTCAGAGCTCAGCTTACTTTATAGTCCAACTCTCACATCCATACATGACTACTGGAAAAACCAAAGCTTTGACGAGACAGACCTTTGTTGGCAAAGTAACATCTCTGCTTTTTAATATGCTGTCTAGGTTGGTCATAACTTTTCTTCCAAGGAGCAAACATTTTTTAATTTCATGGATGCAGTCACCATCTGCAGTGATTTTGGAGCCCCCCTAAAAAAGTTTGTCACTGTTTCCATTGTTTCCCCATCTATTTGCCATGAAGTAATGGGACCAGAGGCCATGATCTTCGTTTCCTGAATGTTGAGGTTTAAGCCAACTTTTTCAGTCTCCTCTTTCACTTTATCAAGAGGCTTTTTAGCTCCTCTTCACTTTCTGCCATAAGGGTGGTGTCATCTGCATATCTGAGGTTATTGATATTTCTCCTGGCAATCTTGATTCCAGCTTGTGCTTCATCCAGCCCAGCATTTATCATGATGTACTCTGCATATAAATTAAATAAGCAGGGTGACAATATACAGCCTTGACATACTCCTTTCCCGATTTGGAACCAGTCTGTTGTTCCATGTCTAGTTCTAACTGTTGCTTCTTGAACTGTGTATACAGATTTCTTGGGAGGCAGCATCATCTCCTGAAAGTTACAGAGGGTATCATCATTGTGAATTCAGTGTGTACCATGTGACTGGCAGGTACCTTTTAAACATATATTAATTGGGTGGAGGGCAAGCTTATTTTTAAATTACTACTATCAGGAATTATTCATGGATCAGTTTGATTTTTAAGCTGGTCTTTGACAACTGGTATGATATTTTCCTCCTGGGGAATCAAGGAGACTGACTGTATCTTCAGCAACTGTCTACATCTGGGTGGGATTAGGTTGCTGAGTGCTGACCAATGTGGATAAAACCTGTCAAGGTCATTTTCAGGCCTAGCCATGAAATATCCTGCTTGTCTTTCATAGTCTTCTATCTGGACATCTGTCCACATGTCTGGAACTGGAGGATTTCTGATGGTGAAATCATGTGTTAGAAGAAACTTACATCCTGTAGTTTACAGCTTGCAGGAAAATCACAGAAATAGGAACCAGCACATTGGTCTTTTTGTGAATGAGAAATGCTGGGTTGGCCAAAAACTTGATTCAGAATTTCTGTAAGATATTTGGGAAAACCCAACAAACTTTTTGGCCAACCCAATATCTGTTGTGCTGTCACCGAGCTTCTCAGGTTTTCATTACAGCAGCAAGCCTATGCTGGCTGGTGCAACTGAGGACAGTATTGACAGGTGGAAATAGGGGAAGGATGGTCAAGGAGGTCGTTTCAGAGGGAATGACATGAGTCAGATCCACATATCCATCACGTGAACCAAACCAGTATTTCCTCTGAAAACGGGATTGTTCCCTTAGCTTATTTTCTGAGTTAGACTATAATAAAGCCAAGGTAGCAAGCTTGTGGCCCAGATCTGTTTCTGAAAATGTTTTGTTTGACCCAGACCATGTTGGTCCTCAGTTCAGTTCAGTTACTCAGTCGCGTCCAAGTTTGTGAACCCTTCGACTACAGCACACCAGGCTTCCCTGTTTGTTACCAACTCCCGGAGTTTACTCAGACTCATGTTTCATCACCTCAATGATGCCATCCAACCATCTCATCCTCTGGCTTCCCCTTCTCCTCCTGCCCTCAATTTTTCCCAGCACCAGGGTCTTTCCCAAGGAGTCAGTTGTTTGCATCAGGTGGCCAAAGTATTGGAATTTCCACTTTAGCATTGGTCCTCCCAAAGAATATTCAGGACTGATTTCCTTTAGGATGGACTGGTTGGATCTCCTTGCAGCCCAAGGGACTCTCAAGAGTCTTCTCCAACACCAGTTCAAAAGCATCAATTCTTTGGTGCTCAGCTTTCTTCACAGTCCACTCTCATATACATACATGACTATTGGAAAAACAAAAGCTTTGACTAGACAGACCTTTGATGGCAAAGTAATGTCTCTGCTTCTGAAAAAGCTGTCTAGGTTGGTCATACCTTTTCTTCCAAGGAGCAAATATCTTTTAATTTCATGACTGCAGTCACCATCTGTATAGTGATTTTGGAGCCCAGGAAAATAAAGTCTGTCCCTGTTTCCACTGCTTCTCCATCTATTTGCCAGAAAGTAATGGGACCAGATGCCATGATCTTTGTTTTCTGAATGTTGAGCTTTAAGCCAACTTTTTCACTCTCCTCTTTCACTTTCATCAATAAGCTCTTTGGTTCTTCTTCACTTTCTGCCATAAGGGTGGTGTCATCTGCATATCTGAGGTTATTGATATTTCTCCTGGCAATCTTGATTCCAGCTTGTGCTTCATCCAGCCCAGCAATTTTCATGATGTACTCTGCATAGAAGTTAAATAAGCAGGGTGAAATATACAGCCTTGGAGTACTTCTTTCCTGATTTGGAACTAGTCTGTTGTTCCATGTCCAGTTCTAACTGTTGCTTCTTGAACTGCATACAGATTTCTCAGGAAGCAGATCAGGTGGTCTGGTATTTTCATCCTGTTAAGAATTTTCCATAGTTTGTGGTTATCCACACAGTCAAAGGCTTCGATGTAGTCAATAAAGCAGAAGTAGATGTTTTTCCGGAACTCTCATGCTTTTTCGATGATCCAAAGAATGTTGCTTTTCACAGGGTTATAAAAAGCTGAATTTGTTGTTGCCAGTATATTTTTTTTTAAGGGGAAGAAGATTTTCTTTTGAAAAATCAACTATCTGGAGTGATTCAGGCTGAATAGCATGCAATTCCTTTAAGTAGGGCCTGGGTTATCTGGTTTTCTACAAGGCCCACTGCTTCCTATTTCCCCACACTCAACCTGTTGTGTGACCTGCCTAATTTCAGCAGATATCCAAGTTCATCACCCCACCTTTAAGGCATTGAGGATTGAGGCTGTAGGCCCCTGTGGTGACAGTGGGTTTGATTAGTCATTCTCATCCTGTTCCAGAGGTCAGTTTCCTGGAAAGACAAATATTTCCTTCACATTCTATGGCGAGAAAAAGCTTTCAAGGTGCGACTGGGGATACCATCAGCCTGTTACACTGTGTGATGATCACTATTTTGTACCTAAGACAGTGTGACCAGTTCACTGTAATGGAGACCAGACAATTAGACTCTCTACCCGCCCCGTTTCTACATAACAGGTAAGTTCTCAAAAACAATTCATTTTATTTCAGTATATGCTGGAATTTGGGGGGAGATGAGGGAACTGTCGTTCAGGGAAAAAAAAAACTATCTGGAGGCAATATGGTAAATTAGATCCCATTTTCAATGGCAGAGGAATAGCAATGTAGAGTGACTGTGATTCCCAATGAAAACAATTTGCAAATTAGCTAGGTCTTTGCTTTTTTTTTTTTTTTTTCCTTTCACTTATCACAAGTCATATAAGAGAATTTGAGACTTGGGATCTGACTACCCTTCTATGTTGTCTAATCAGGGCAAAAAGTGACAGAAAACTTCTTTATATATAATAGATTAGAGTGAGAATAAGAGGAGATAGGATAGTTTGTGCACAAATGGTTATGGTTTTATAATAAAGAATTCCAAGGAAACCTTCTAACTGACAAAAAGGATGCATTGACCATGTGGCTCATGATAATCTTTAACTTTGTTCTTGTTCCTGTGTGTACTTGTCTGCATGTGTTAATAAAAGTCACACTAGTGAAAATATAGCTATGTTTAGGATATAACCTTACAGTTTATTTCTCTTGAATATAGCATTAATTTATATCTCACCATGTCAGTTTCTGAATAACTAAATGAGTGGATAAATAAATGCTGTCTGAAAGAATGAATTTTTTAAAAGTATCAACCATACTACACAAGCCCAGCTGTCTCTAGCTGTTCCCCAAAGGAAACTGGGAAAAATCTTCTAAAATACTGATAGCAAGAGATGCCTAGGGAAACACATCTGCATGCCTCTGAGTTATAAATACTACTATTTTGCTCTGAGTGCCAGGAAAGATAAATGTCTGTGCTCATTGATACAAATTATTCTTCCCTCATTATGCTCTAATGAACCAAGATTAGGGAAACCTGGATTCAGGATCTTCTGCTGCAAGAAAATCAATTAGATTCTTACGACCTGGCTGAGCTGGTTTCCTGGTATCCTATATTTTTACACATTTCCCCACAAATTCTACACACAACTAATCAGCCTGTAAATGTAAGGCACATTTCCACAGTCATTTACACTGAAAATTATTCAGCACTGTACTTACTGGTTGCTTCATCACTCCAACAGCCCATTTTATTTTTTTTTATTCCCCACCCTCAACCCTCATATCCTGGCTACATAAAACTTTAGTTTTGGTACTATTGGAAAACAGTTTAAGAAAACAGGATAGGTAAAGCAAAACAGAGTAGCACTGTAAAAAATTAGATGCAAAATTTTGTTAAACTGCTTCATTTTAGGGCTGTTCTTTTGTTAATGTACAAATCTGGTTTAAGGTTTTCATTCTATTATATCCTATAGCAGATGTGAAGAGTCCTTACTCGAGGGGCACAATATGGTCACCTACTTTGAAATAATTTATTCTTATAGGAATAACTTGACTCTCCAGAAAGGAAATTTATCTTAAGCAGAGTACTCACTGGATTTAGGAAATCACTACCTCAAGGGAGGCAAATGAGCTTCATCAAAGGATAATTAACTGCAAAGGCAGAGGCCAATCATTTCTAAGAGGAAGCATATTTTTTAATACTGGTCTGCTAATCAATTGATTTATTTCTCTGTTAGATATGAAATAGAAATCACAGAACAACACTGATCTGCTACTCATGCTCTTCTCTTAATAAGACTGAATGTTTTAAATTGTTTTCATGAAGGTATAATTTAGAGAAAATAAGATTCACTCCTTTTCAGTTCTATCAGTCTTGAAAAATACATACAGTTGTATAACCACATCACAGTTTGGATATACAAGAGTTCCGTTATGCCAAAAAATTATCCTTTTCCTTTTTGTAGTCAACCCATTCTCCTCACCTCAGTCTTGATAAAAAGATCTATTTGTTTTCTAACTCCTAAATTTTGATAGCTGTAGGTTTTCACTTTTATTTTCATTTTAATTCTGTCCAATGTATTTTTTAAGTGGAAGTATAGTTAATTTTGGTTCTATGTAGCTTTTATTTTCCTTTGGAGTTCCTCTTTCACCCATGAATTAGATATGTGTTTTTCACCAATTTCACAGAGATTCTATTATCTTTCTATTATTTTCTTTATTTTTTTATTTTAGATTGCAGTACAGCCAATTAATAATCTTGTGCTAATTTCAGATGCACAGCAAAGGGACTCAGCCTTACATACACATGTATCCATTCTTGCTCAACATTCCCCTCCCATCCAGGCTGAAGAGGAAGCACGTTTCCTTAGCTCCCATTTTTGTACTATAGAGATCATTCTGTGTATTATAAAGGCCAAGCCAACTAATGAATATAGTAGATAGATGAAAATATGAGGTCATGAGAAGTAGAATGCTTTACAGAGTCTTGAATGTGAAAATTTACAACATCAAGAAGCATTTCTAGAAAGTACTAAAATAAGAACACCATCTATAGTAATCTAAGCATACTGTTGAAAAATAACAAAAAAAGTCTAACTGGCCAGTCTTTAAATCTATAAAGAAGTGGTCAAACATAGTCTTGTGAGAGGGAAGAAACATTCTTCACAGTATGCACTATTTCATGTTTAAGCCACAGGATGAAACCGCTGCCCCAGGACACTGCTGTTGGCCTTTGGCAGAAGTGCAGTGCTTTGGACAAGCACTATGGTCATATTCATCTTGAGTAACAAACATGGTTTTCTCCCTGGGTTCGACACTTAGGATTTTACTCTATCAATCAATAAGCATGATTAATAAGAAAGTATGGACAGTATCATTGATGCAATGAACATAAACTTGGGCAAGCTCCTGGAGATGGTGAGGGCCAGGGAGGCCTGGCATGCTGCAGTCCATTGGGTTGCAGAGAGTCAGACGTGACTGGGAGACTGAACAACAACAACAAGTCCTTGCAATATTATATGTAGTTGCAAACATTAAAAACAGATCATACACACAAGAAAATATTTAACTTAGTCTATAAAATTAATGTAACTACTGCACATAAATTATAAAGTCAATTAATAACATGGAAAACACTTATGCTTAATAAAAAATTTAAAAAATCAGATTATAAGATTGCATTTACAACATTAATTTTACAGTGCTCTCCATTTTGTGGTGTTGATTTAATAACAGCTATATGTAGCCATATAGTAGACTATACATCATTCAATTAGATCTGAAGAATTTTTAAAATAAAATACGAAGGTGGTCCTAAGATGGCAGAGGAATAGGACGAGGAGACCACTTTCTCCCCCACAAATTCATCAAAAGAACATTTCAACACTGAGTAAATTCCACAAAACAACTTCTGAATGCCGGCAGAGGACATCAGGCGCCCAGAAAAGCAGCCCATTGTCTCAAAAGGAGATAAACAGGAAAAAATATAAAAGACAAAAAAAGAGACAAAAGAGGTAGGGGCAGAGCTCCGTCCCAGGAAGGAAGTCTTAAAAAGAGAAGTTTCCAAACATCAGGAAACACTCTCATTGCTGAGTCTGTAGCGAGCCTTGGAAGCACAGAGAGCAACATAACAGGGAGGAAAAATAAATAAATAATTAAAACCTACAGATTACAAGCCCAAGGGTAACTCCCCCAGCGGAGAAGCAGCACAGATGCCTGCACCCACCACTAGCAAGCGGGGGCTGGGCAGGGAGTTGTGGGCTGCATTGCTTTGAGTGAGGACCTGGCCTGAATGCCCCGAGGGCAATCTGAGCGAACTAACTTGGGCTAGCAAACCAGACTGTGGGACAGCTACCACGGGAAAAGCCTTAACCTAAGACACCACCAGGCCCGCTTACAGAACAAAGGACTGAACAGAACTAGCCGGCTGCACACCATCCCCCTCCAGTGACAGGCAGCCAGAGCCAGAAGGGGGCAATTGCAGCCCCAGAGAGACATTATCTACTAAACTGCAAGCAGGCTTCTTTGCTAACTAAAACTTCTTGGGGTTCTGGATGGTCAACATCTGCCTAAGAAGGTGCACCGGTTGTACACTCAGAAAACCGAGCAGCAGGGATGGGGGAGGCAATAAATCACAGCAACCATGCTCACCAAACACCTCATCACCTAAGCTGCTTGGACCTGGGAAGAGCACAAAACACAGGCCCAACTGAGTTTGCATCTCTGAGGACTACCCAAGTGCTTGAACCTGAGCGGCTTAGACCTAGAAGGTGCATGCAGCCCAGGGCCGGCCTTGGACGGTTCCCAGTGGAGCAACCTAGAGCCTGACCAGTGTGGGCAGGGAGGGTACATGTGCTGTGAGTGGGGGCAGGCCCAGTGTGGCTGAGGCACTGGGAGCACACACCAGTGTTATTTGTTTGCAGCGTCCCTCCCTCCCCACAGTGCAACTGAACAAGTGAGCCTATAAAAAGTGTCCACCATCCCCCCCTTGTGTCAGGGCAGAAATCAGACACTGAAGAGACCAGCAAACAGAAGAAGCTAAAACAGGGGGAACCACCTTGGAAGTGACAGGTGCAATAGATTAAAACCCCATCGTCAGGTACCAACTAAATAGGAAGGGGCCTATAGATCTTGAGAAATATAAGCTGGATCAAGGAACTATCCAAAAATGAACTGACCCCACAACACCACCAGAGAAAGTCCTAGATATATTTTTACTATTTTTATGATCATTTTTTTTAATTTTTAAAAAATTTTAAGTCCTCTATTATTCCTTTAATTTTTACTTTTATAACCTATTACTTTGCAAAAAAGACCCTATTTTCTAAAAGCAAACTTCATATATATATATTTTATAATTTTTGTGATTTTGTTTTTATTTCTCTTTCTTTTTTTCCCTTTTCTTTAATATTGTATTTTTGAAATTCCAAACTCTATTCTAGACTTTTAATCTTTGCTCTTTGGTATTTGTTATCAATTTTGTACCTTTAAGAACCCAATCTTTAGTACCCATTTTTACTTGGGAGCGAGATTACTGGCTTGACTGCTCTCTCCCACTTTGGACTCTATTTTTTCTCCACCAGGTCGCCTGTGTCTCCTCCCTACTCCCTCTCTTCTCTACCCAACCCTGTGAATCTCTGTGTGTTCCAGTCGGTGGAGAACACTTAGGGAACTGATTACTGGCTGGATCTGTCTCTCTCCTTTTGACTCCCCCTTTTTATCCTCCTGGCCACCCCTGTCTCCTTCCTCCCTCCTCTCTTCTCTGTATAACTCCGTGAACATCTCTGAGTGGTCCAGTTGTAGAGTGCACATAAGGAAGTGATTACTGGCTAGCTTGCTCTCTCCTCTTTTGATTCCACCTCATCTCATTTGGGTCACCTCTAAATCCCTCCTCCCTCTTCTCTTCTCCATGTAACTCTGTGAACCTCTCTGGGTGTCCTTCACTGTGGAGAAACTTTTCATCTTTAACCTAGATGTTTTATCAATGGTGCTGTATAGAAGAAGCTTGAGACTACTGTAAAAATAAGACTGAAAACCAGAAGAAGGATGCTTAAGTCCAAACCCTGAGAACACCAGAGAACTCCTGACTGTAGGGAACATTAACTCACAGGAGCTCAGCAAACGCCTCCATACCTGCACTAAAACCAAGCACCACCCAAGGGCCAACAAGTTCCAGAGTAAGACATACCATGCAAATTCTCCAGCAACACAGGAACACAGCCCTGAGCTCCAATATACAGGCTGCCCTAAGTTACTCCAAAACCACTGACATCTCATAACTCATTACTGGATACTTCATTGCACTCCAGAGAGAAGAAATCCAGCTCCACCCACCAGAACACCAACACAAGCTTCCCTAACCAAGAAACCTTGACAAGCCACCTGTACACCACCACCCACAGTGAGGAAACTCCACAATAAAGAGAACTCCACAAACTGCCAGAATACAGAAAGGACATCCCAAACTCAGCAATATAAACAAGATGAAGAGACAGAGGAATATCCAGAAGATAAAGGAATAGAATAAATGCTCACCAAACCAAACAAAAGAGGAAGAGATAGGGAATCTACCTGAGAAAGAATTACAAATAATGATAGTGAAAATGATCCAAAATCTTGAAATCAAATGGAATCACAGATAAATAGCCTGGAGACAAGGATTGAGAAGATGCAAGAAAAGTTTAACAAGGACCTAGAAGAAATAAAAAAGAGTCAATATACAATGAATAATGCAATAAATGAGATCAGAAACACTCTGGAGGCAACAAATAGTAGAATAACGGAGGCAGAAGAGAGGATTAGTGAATTAGAGATAGAATGGTAGAAATAAATAACTCAGAGAGGAAAAAAGAAAAACGAATTAAAAGAAGACAATCTCAGAGACCTCCAGGACAGTGTTAAATGCTCCAACATTCGAATTATAGGAGTCCCAGAAGAAGAAGACAAAAAGAAGGACCATGAAAAAATACTTGAGGAGTAATAGTTGAAAACTTCCCTAAAATGGGGAAGGAAATAATCACCTAAGACCAAGAAACCCAGAGAGTTCCAAATAGGATAAACCCAAGGCAAAACACCCCAAGACACATATTAATCAAATTAACAAAGATCAAACACAAAGAACAAATATTAAAAGCAGCAAGGGAAAAACAACAAATAACACACAAGGGGATTCCCATAAGGATAACAGCTGATCTTTCAATAGAAACTCTTCAGGCCAGAAGGGAATGGCAAGACATACTTAGAGTGATGAAAGAAAATAACCTACAGCCCAGATTACTGTACCCAGCAAGGATCTCATTCAAATATGAAGGGGATTCGAATTATAGGAGTCCCAGAAGAAGAAGACAAAAAGAAGGACCATGAAAAAATACTTGAGGAGTAATAGTTGAAAACTTCCCTAAAATGGAGAAGGAAATAATCACCTAAGACCAAGAAACCCAGAGAGTTCCAAATAGGATAAACCCAAGGCAAAACACCCCAAGACACATATTAATCAAATTAACAAAGATCAAACACAAAGAACAAATATTAAAAGCAGCAAGGGAAAAAAAACAAATAACACACAAGGGGATTCCCATAAGGATAACAGCTGATCTTTCAATAGAAACTCTTCAAGCCAGAAGGGAATGGGAGGACATACTTAAAGTGATGAAAGAAAATAACCTACAGCCCAGATTATTGTACCCAGCAAGGATCTCATTCAAATATTGAAGGAGAAATCAAAAGCTTTACAGACAAGCAAAAGCTGAGAGAATTCAGTGCCAGCAAATCAGCTCTCCAACAAATACTAAGGATATTCTCAGACAGGAAACTCAAAAAGGGTGTATAAACTGAAACCCAAAACAATAAAGTAAATGGCAATGGGATCATACTTATCAATAATTACCTTAAACATAAATGGGTTGAATGCCCCAACCAAAAGACAAAGACTGGCTGAATGGATACAAAAACAAAACCCCTATATATGTTGTCTACAAGACACCTACCTCAAAACAGGGGACACAGACTGAAAGTGAAGGGCTGGAAAAAGATTTTTCCATGCAAATAGAGACCAAAAGAAAGCAGGAGTAATAATACTCATATCAAATAAAATAGACTTTAAAACAAAGGCTGTGAAAAGAGACAAAGAAGGAAACTACATAATGACCAATGGATCAATCCAACAAGAAGACATAACATTATAAATATATATGCACCCAACATAGGAGCACCACAATATGTAAGACACATGCTAACAAGTATGAAAGGGGAAATTAACAATAACATGATAATAGTGGGAGACTTTAATACGCCACTCACATCTATGGATAGATCAACTAAACAGAAAATTAACAAGGAAACACAAACTTTAAATGATACAATAAGCAGATAGTCCTAATTGATATCTATAGGACATTTCACCCCAAAACAATGAATTTCACCTTTTTCTCAAGTGCACACGGAACCTTCTCCAGGATAGATCACAGCCTGGGCCAGAAACTTAGCCTTGGTAAATTGAAAAAAATTGAAATCATTCCAAGAATCTTTTCTGACCACAATGCAGTAAGATTAGATCTCAATTACAGGAAAAAAAATTTCAACATATGGAGGCTGAAAAACATGCTGCTGAATAACCAACAAATCATAGAAGAAATAAAAAAAGAAATCAAAATATGCATAGAAACTAATGAAAATGAAAACACAACAACCCAAAACCTGTGGGACACTGTAAGAGCAATGCTAAGGGGAAAGTTCATACAGGCATACCTCAAGAAATAAGAAAAATGTCAAATAAATAACCTAACTCTACACCTAAAGCAACTAGAAAAGGAAG
>SJXQ01009701.1:65656-132624 GCA_006408695.1 Aepyceros melampus | reverse complement strand
ATGTGTAGCAAAACGAATACAGTATTGTAAAGCAAAACAAACTAAAAAATAAAAATTAATTAAAGAAAAAAAATAAATTTATATTTTAAAAAAAGTATTGGAGATTCAGCATCAGTCCTTCCAATGAATATTCAGGATTGATTTCCTTTAGGATTAGCTGGTTTGATCTCCTTGCTGTACACAGGACTCTCATAAGTCTTTTCCAGCACCATAATTCGAAAGCATCAGTAGATCCTAAACATAAAGTGATGGTGGTGCTGGTTTAGTCACTAAGTTGTGTCTGACTCTTTGCGACCCCATGGAATAAAGGCTACCATGCTCCTCTGTCCATGGGATTTACCAGGCAAGAATACTAGAGTGGGTTGCTACTTCCTTCTGCAGGGTATCTTTTGTACCCAGTGGTTGAACTTGCATCTCCTGCATTGCAGGTGGGTTCTTTACTGCTGAGCAACCAGGGAAGACCAAACATCAGGTACTTAATATAAAAAGATTTCTTGTTTACAACACATGCCCAGTGCAAGTTGGTGGGAGGGGTTCTGCACCAGGTTGATTTATGCTTCCATAATCATGGTCATAACACATTATTTTCACTTACAATTTTAGGAAAAGCAAGTCACATGTATATACTTAACTGTAATGGTTACCCTACTGTGTGCCAGGAAGGACAAACAGTATTTTAAAATAGCTCTAATGATAATTTTAACCATTATAGTAACTATGTGTGCATGCATGCTAAGTCACTTCAGTCATGTCTGACTCTTTGAGAACCTATGGACTTGAGCCTGACAGACCCTTCTGTCCATAGGACTCCCCAGGTAAGAATACTGGAGTGGGTTGCTGTGCCCTCCTCTAGGGGATCTTCCTGACCCAGGGACTGAACCCACATCTCTTACATCTCCTACGTTGGCAGGCAGGTTCTTTACTATTAGTACCACCTGAGAAGCCCTTAGTAAGTATGAGTGAGTGATAGTCACTCAGTCGTGTCCAATTCTTTGCAACCCCATGGACTGTAGCCTGCCAGGTCCTCTGTCCATGGGATTCTCCAGGCAAGAATACTGGAGTGGGTTGCCTTTTCATTCTCCAGGGTATGGTAAGTATAGGGACTTGCTATGGACAGGGAGGCCTGGCGTGCTGTGATTCATGGGATTGCAAAGAGTCGGACACGACTGAGCAACTGATCTGAACTGAACTGATACTGCAAGCAAAGGAGACTCTTACGAATAACATATATATATATATATGTATATATATATGTGTGTGTGTATATATATATATACACATACATATATAGTTCCTGTTATATGTATTTTTCCTAGAAAAATCTTGACCAAATGCAACAGAAGTCCATCGTTTCTCTTATATTTGCATTTCCTAGGGGTTGTTGATCTTCTTAAATCATTAAGCTTATGTTCTTCTCCCAAAAACTTCTGAAATGTTTGCCATTTGCTATAAATATTTTACTGCACAAGTCTCCTTCCACTTTGCTTCAGAGAGTCCAGTTATTATATTGTTTGATATTGTCCCACAGGTCACTGCAACTCTATTCATTATTTCTTTACTCTTCCTTTTGCATAATTTCTATTAATCAGTCTTCACATTCTTCAACAATTTCTTCCATTATCTCCAGGAATTTTTCATTTTAAGTTATTGACCTTTCAGTTCAACTCTAGCAATTTTTTTTATTGTTTTCACTTCCCTGCTGTATTCTCTTTCTACTTACTCATTATTGTTGTCATCCTTGTTGTTCAGTCGCTAAGTCATGTCCAGCTCTTTGCGGCTCAGTGGACTACAGCACAGCAGCCCTCCCTGTCCCTCACTATCTCCTGGAGTTTGACTGAATTCATATCCATTATTTATTTATTATTACAATGAAATAAACATTTTATTTTTCTGCTTTAAACATGTTTATTTTATTTTATTATTAATTAATTTATTTATTTATTGTTACTTTACAATATTGTATTGATTTTGCCATACTTCAACATGAATCTGCCATGGGTGTACACATGTTCCCAATCCTGAACCCCCCTGCCACCTCCCTCCCATACCATCCTTTTGGGTCATCCCAGTGCACCAGCCCCAAGCATCCTGTATCCTGCACCCAACCTGAACTGGCAATTCATTTCACATGTGATAATATATATGTTCCACTGCAATTCTCCCAAATCATCCACCCTCTCCCTCTCCCACAGACTCCAAAAGACTGTTCTATACATCTGTGTCTCTTTTGCTGTCTCACATACAGGGTTATCATTACCATCTTTCTAAATTCCATATATATGCATTAGTATACTGTATTTGTGTTTTCCTTTCTGGCTTACTTCACTCTGTATAATCAGCTCCAGTTTCATCCACCTCATTAGAACTGATTCAAATGTATTCTTTTTAATGGCTGAGTAATACTCCATTGTGTATATGTACCACCAGCTTTCTTATCCATTCATCTGCTGAGGGACATCTAGGTTGCTTCCATGTCCTGGCTATTATGAACAGTGCTGTGATGAACATTGGGGTACATGTGTGTCTTTCAATTCTGTTTTCCTCGGTGTATATGCCCAGCAGTGTGATTGCTGGGTCATAAAGCGGTTCTATTTCCAGTTTTTTAAGGAATCTCCACACTGTTCTCCATAGTGGCTGTACTAGTTTGCATTCCCACCAACAGTGTAAGAGGGTTCCCTTTTCTCCACACCCTCTCCAGCATTTTTGCTTGTAGACTTTTGGATTGCAGCCATTCTGACTGGTGTGAAATGGTACCTCATTGTGATTTTGATTTGCATTTTTCTGATAATGAGTGATGCTGAGCATCTTTTCATGTGTTTGTTAGCCATCTGTATGTTTTCTTTGGAGAAATGTCTGTTTAGTTCTTTGGCCCATTTTTGATTGGGTCATTTATTTTTTTGGAATTGAGGTGCAGGAGTTGCTTGTATATTTCTGAGATTAGTTGTTTGTCAGTTGCTTCATTTGCTATTATTTTCTCCCATTCAGAAGTCTGTCTTCTCACCTTGCTTATAGTTTCCTTTGTTATGCAGAAGCTTTTAATTTGGTCCCATTTGTTTATTTTTACTTTTATTTCTAATATTCTGAGAGGTGAGTCATAGAGGATCCTATTGTGATTTTTGTCGGAGAGTGTTTTGCCTATGTTCTCCTGTAGGAGTTTTATAGTTTCTGGTCTTACATTTAGATCTTCAATCCATTTTGAGTTTATTTTTGTGTATGGTGTTAGAAAGTGATCTAGTTTCATTCTTTTACAAGTGGTCGGCCAGTTTTCCCAGCTGCTGCTGCTGAGTCACTTCAGTCGTGTTCAACCCTGTGCGACCCCATAGATGGCAGCCCACNACAACATCACCAGGAAATAACCGACTAACCTGTCTGACCCAAATGTCTTTCACAGACATACCACTGATGTCATATGTTGTTTCTGAGGATGAAAAGCCTGGGGAGGACTACAATACATGGCATCAGAAAGGATTCAGGCAGGACTTTTCCAGAAGTCCAGTGGTTGAGACTCTGCCTTCCAATGCGGGAGATGTGGATTTGATCCCTGGTTGCAGAACTAAAATGCTGCATGCCCTGCCGCACAGCCATAAAATAAAAAGAAAAAAAGAAACATTCAGGCAAATCAAAAGATGGGAAAGTTAGAGAGAGCTCTATGCATAAAGAATTACATAAATTATTAGGAGGGAGGGCAACTGAGAAAAGTTGCCCTTCACTATCAGGCAACTGAGAAAAAAAGACATGAGAATGATTCTTCAGGGAGATTTTTAAAGATGTAAAAATCTTATGTGGCATACAATATACGACCTGTGTTCTTCTTAAGTATCCTCTTTTAACAGGTCTTTAGAAAAATCTTTTTCACTAACTGCTTCACTGTGGAGTGTATTTTCTTTGGGAGACTGGAAAAAATTCCATGTGATTATAGGGAGAAACCAGAAGCTACCGATGGGAGACAGTCAACATAACTTTTCCCAGAAAATCAAAAGTATATTTTGTGTGGCCAGAAAAATATATAGCCTTTGTTGTAGTTAATATTTAGGTATGTATAAATATTACAAATGCTAAATGTTGATTTAGCCAACAGTTATGAATATGTACACTGGAAATACAGGGAGAGGGAAAGTATTTGTGATGGGAGAGGAGGAGAAAAAGAGAAGTTAAACCTCATCCAAGGAATTCAGTAGATATCTGTAACTGAAAATCAGGGAGTATCAGCATGTGCATGTTACTTAGAAGTATGAGCTAAAGACTAGAACAATAAATTAAGTGATTGGAGGCGCTTGTCTCTAGAAAATGGCACTTGAGAGTAAACAGGAGAAGTATATGAAAGAATCAATTGTTTCTTCAAGAAAGTATAGCTATTTGAAAAAAAACTAAATGTATAAGTAAATTGTTGTTGTTAGTTGCTAAGTTATGTTCAACTCTTTTGTGACCCCATGGACTGCCAGGCTCTTCTGTCACTGGGATGTCCCAGGCAAGAATACTGGAGCAGGTTGCCATTCCCTTCTCCAGGGGATCTTCCTGACTCAGGGATTGAACCTGTGTCTGCTGCATTGGCAGGCGCCACCTGGGAAGCCCTATCAGAGCACAGAGCAATGCATATTACTCAGAAAAGACTTGAAATGATCAAGAAAATCATTACTTATTATTATAATAAACTCATATTTTTGTGAGAAACATAAAAAATGCTGAACTCATCTATCTCACTGAAGGTCTTCTGATCAACCAGTCAAGTAAAGCAAATAATCAAGGAAGAAAATGGACAAATGCAAGACTTTTTCTTCTCTTCTTTTTTCCCTTTCCCTCCATTCCTTCCACCTTCCCTCCTTACTTCCTTTTTGTAAAATCAGTGAAGGAAAGGTAATCCTTACTAAGTGAAAAGAATTCTCCCCAGGAAACAGTTGTTTCAGGCTCAAGATTCAGGACAGAATCAATCTTAACTGAGTAGCAGGCGGAGGGAAACAGGGCTTAGCTGGCATTTTGTTGGATGGTTGTGACCTCCAGGGCTTACCATTCTTGTTGATGTTGCTTTTGACTTGTTGTTTTCTAATGTTTCCCACTAAATCGATTATTGCCTTTAGAAGTAATTTCATGGCTTTTGGAGTACTATAGCTTTATCTTTCTAACCTTCATGGTGCTTTGAAAGATTGGTCTCATTTCTTGTTAATTCTGATTCTTCTTTGAGGTTATTCTTTCGTTCTCCAAGGGAATCATCAGGTATGGTTTTATTAGTCTTACACATCATGCCACCTCTGGGGAATTTGTACTGACTAATTTATCTTCCCTGACAACTGCTGAAACAAATGGTAGCCAGAGCACTTGTTTTATGTTTGTGCACTTCTTTTATTGCTTGCCACCTTCCCCAGCAGCAAGCAGTCATAAACACCAAATAGACAAGGATTTTCTTTTCCAATATTACAGGTAATGGTCACTCTTAAATCATTATAGTTGTAAAACTTTTTAAAAGACTACTTTAACTCTACATTTTTTTATCTGACATATTCATATCTTCTTGTACGTGGCAGCAAAGGATAATGGGAAAAAACTGCTCACTAGTATTAGAGTCTAGACTCCAGTCTCAGCCCTATATAGGACCTCACAAAATTTAAGTCCTCCAAGCATCAGTTTTATCACCTATAAAATATAGCAACCTATGTCTGAAGTTGGCTGAAGTTTTAAGAGACTCTATTTCCACTAAGAAAAAGTATCTTCCAATTGTCAAATCTTTAAACAGCACCAAGTTCTCTCAAGAGCATATTTTATGTTCCATTAATTAAAATGTACCCAGAAGACAATGTCCAGATGTCTCAGTTTTTTAAAAAAAAAAATTTGTCTCATTATGAAAAGCTCTTTTATACATACACAATTAACAGTAGACTACAGATACCCTGGAGAAGGAAATGGCAACTCGCTCCAGTATTCTTGCCTGGGAAACCCCATGGACAGAGAAGCCTGGTGGCTACAATCCATGGGTTCAGACACAACTTAGTTAAAAGTGACTGCAAAGTTTGGAACAATGTCTTAGAGCAACTATTAGAGTAATAGATACTTTGGATTTTACCTTCAAAATCCAGCCTTCAGAGTCTAAAATATTTACTATCTGGACGTTATCAGGAAAAGTTTTTCAAACCCTAGAATTAAAGAAACAAATGGGAGAGAAAGAACAAATCCTTCTTACAGAAGAATTCCAAAGATTAAACATACAAGTGTGAGAAACAGAAAATCACCATTAGAACACAACAGTAACAACTGCTACAGACAAGATATGCTGATGTTAAAATTAGTAGACAAAACTTTGAGGAGAAACAGGATAGTTGTACAGTGTCAAAGTATCCCCTCAAAAGATATGTATTAATTATTACAGTCATTTAAACACCTACACAAACATCTTCATACTCTTCCCACCAGAAAACTGAGCTAAGTTCTCCTACCTGGGCTGGACTTAATGACTCACTTGTAAAGGGAAAAATATGTAAAGGGAAAAGTAATGACTTTACAGGGGAGAAGCTTTGCAGATACACTGTCAAACAAGTGATCAAGGTTAAGCTCACCAGTGAATACATGTTTCTATTCTGTGCCTCTGATAGGATGCAATGAGAAGGGCATTTCATCTATGTGATATTTTTTCCTCAAGACCCAGAATCTCAGGGAAATCATGAGAAAATATCATCTATACCCAAATTGAGCAATATTCTATAAAACATTTAACCAGTAATCTTTAAAACTTTCAAGAAAGTACAGAGAAAATTCCACAAACTAGAGGAAACTAGGAGATGTGATGCCTAAATACATTGCAAAATCTTGGATTACATCCAGAAATAGAAAAAGGATACTAGTAGAGAAATATGCATTTTATAAATGAATATTTTGTGAATATATAATACTTAAAATGCTATAAAAATAAATCAATCTCATTGAAAATGAATGAAATATTGGAACATATATTTCACCAAAAGAAAAAATATAAATAGTAAGCAAATAAACATAAAATTGCTAGATTGAGCCTCATGATCACTCATGACTTCGTTAAATCCTAGTGACTATTGCTCTCTCCATACTGTGACCTCCTTGAGAACAGGATAGGTCAGTGTAGGAGTCCTCCAGTCCAGGTGCCTAGCAATTCCTTTCTTTGTTCTTTCTTCCTTGCTTTCTTTTTAAAATATGAAACCACTAAAGTCCTACTCTCTTAGAAAATTTCAATTGTGTAGTATAGGATTATCAACTGTAGTCCACATGTTTTATATTAGGTCTGGAAAATCCCATGGATGGAGGAGCCTGGTAGGCTGCGGTCCATGGGGTCGCTGAGAGTCATATACAACTTCACTTTCACTTTTCACTTTCATGCAATGGAGAAGGAAATGGCAACCCACTCCAGTGTTCTTGCCTAGAGAATCCCAGGGACAGGGGAGCCTGGTGGGCTGCCATCTATGGAGTCGCACAGAGTCGGACACGATGAAGCGACTTAGCAGTAGCAGTAGCAGACCTTATTCATCTTAGAACTGAAAGTTTGTACCCCTCTACCAACCTCTCAAGATTTCCCCCACTCCCCAGCCCCTGGAACCACTTTTCTACTGTTTATATGTATTCTTTGTGTTGTTTTTGGATTCCGTATATTAATGATACCACACAGTGTTTTTTTTCCGTCTAATTTCACTTAGCATTGTGCCTTCAAAATCCACCCATACAGTAAAAAAATTGCAAAATTTTCTTCTTTATCATGGTTGACTTAGTATTACATCTTCTTTATCCATTCATCGATTGATGAACATCTCGGTTGTTTCTGGTGCTGCTGGTGCTGCTAAGCCTCTCCAGTCGTGTCCGACTCTGTGCGACCCCATAGATGGCAGCCAACCAGGCTCCTCCAGCCCTGGGATTCTCCAGGCAAAAACACTGGAGTGAGTTGCCATTTCCTTCTCCAATGCATGTATGCAAGCTGTGCAACCCTATGGGCAACAGCCCACCAGGCTCCTCCATCCCTGGGATTCTCCAGGCAAGAACACTGGAGTGGGTTGCCATTTCCTTCTCCAATGCATGTATGCATGCTAAGTTGCTTCAGTCGTGTCTGACTCTTAGCGACCCTATGGGCAGCAGCCCACCAGGCTCCTCTGTCCACAGGATTCTCTAGGCAAGAACTCTGGAGTGGGATGCTATGCCCTCTCAGGGGATCTTCCCCACCCAGGGATTGAATTTGCATCTCTTTTGTCTCCTGCATTGGCACCACCTGGGGAGACCACTTTTCTCCAGTAATAATCCTCAAATGTGCATTTCGAATGCCTATCAGCTTTGTACTCATTCTTCCTTCTGCCAGCAATGCTTTCACTCTATTAAATCATATTCATTTACTTCCACAGGAAATGTCACCTTCTCAGAGAAACTGCTAGTGAAAATCCTATATAAAATATAGTATTTACACCAATTTGCTTTTTTTATATCATAAACTTATTTGGTTTAGGATTGTTTATTTTCTCCACTGAGAAGTATATTTTCACAAAGATATTTTCACTCTTTTTCCTGAACCCTTAAAACCATATCTGACATGCAGCAAGTGCTCAATAAATACTGAATTGAGTTAGTAAATAGAGAGAATCACTCTGGAAAGTAGTATATCATAAAAATAATGTAACTCTATAAAAGGCAGAGGAACCAGGGATCAAATTGCCAACATCCGCTGGATCATGGAAAAAGCAAGAGAGTTCCAGAAAAACATCTATTTCCGCTTTGTTGACTACGCCAAAGCCTTTGACTGTGTGAATCACAATAAACTGTGGAAAATTCTGAAAGAGATGGGAATACCAGACCACCTGACCTGCCTTTTGAGAAATCTGTATGCAGGTCAGGAAGCAACAGTTAGAACTGGACATGGAACAACAGACTGGTTCCAAATAGGAAAAATAGTACGTCAAAGCTGTATATTGTCACCTTGCTTATTTAACTTATATGCAGAGTACATCATGAGAAATGCTGGACTGGAAGAAACACAAGTTGGAATCAGGATTGTCGGGAGAAATATCAGTAACCTCAGATATGCAGATGACACCACCCTTATGGCAGAAAGTGAGGAGGAGCTAAAAAGCCTCTTGATGAAAGTGAAAGAGGAGAGTGAAAAAGCTGGCTTAAAGCTCAACATTCAGAAAACGAAGATCATGGCATCCGGTCCCATCACTTCATGGGAAATAGATGAGGAACAGTGGAAACAGTGTCAGACTTTATTTTTGGGGGGCTCCTGAGAAACCTAAGTTAAAAATTTAAGTCCCCTTAATGCTGAAACCCGGAGGCAGGCCATGCCTCACTGGAGATAACTTAACTCCTTATCTGGTGACTCAGAGTCTCCTGGTCCTTCACAAAGCCCCATTCTATTACTCCTTAACTGATGACTTATAACCTAGTTTCCTGACCTTACAGGAGAGACCCCCTCCCAAGAAAATGTATTTACGATCGGAATTTTCCTAGGTAATTGTTTTTCTAAGAACTGGCCAAACGCTGCAGAGTGGCCAGTCAACTGCTTCGACTTAATTATCTGCAGACCTTTCCCACCAATGAAATGTCCTCACCCCATCTACACCTGCCTATAGCCCACTACCACATTTCTTGACCCCTCCCACACCTGCCTGTGATTTTTGGGTATAAAAGTTCCTCACAGTGGATGTTGGGGGTTCATCTCCCTGCGTGGAGATTGGACCCCGGCGCGCTGGCCTAATAAATCCTCTTGCCTATTGCATCGAATTCGAGTCACTGTGGTCTTTGGAGCGACAGATTCTGAGAAAAGGCCGCGAGGTCTTACAATTATTTATGTCTCAAAACCCTCTTGACTTGGATAAATCCAAAGAGAAATCCAGAGATTATAACCATGTGATTATTTTTCATTTCAAGGACATCCAAACTGTTTCCAGCTATCTGCAGGCTGCCAGATGTACAAACAGCACCATGTTAAAAATAAAATAGTGGCTATAGTTAAAAAGTACTTCTGTTTTGACTACTTCAACCTAGAATTATAGACTAAAATATACTTTTAAGGGTTAAAGTCCATCAGCACAATTTTAACTATCCACCTTCTGCATATAGTATGCCAAGTCAGCAGGCACAAGAAAAGATCATGACGATTGGCAGCAATGCAAATATAATAGGGTGGAATAGAATAGAGAGCCCTGAAGGAAACCCACAGGACAGTTAACTGATGTTTGACAAAGGAGAAAAGGCATACAATAGAGAAAAGATTGTCTTTTCAAAAAAAATGGTGGTGGAACGACTGGACATCCATAGGCAAAAAAAGAATCTAGACACAGACTTTAAACCCTTCACAAAAATGATTTCAAAATGGACCACAGATCTCCATGCACAATGCACAACTGTGAAACTCCTGGAAAACACAGGAAACTAGCTAGATAACCTCGGGTTTGAAGATGACTCTTTTAGAATACAAGACCCCTGGTATGATCCATGGAAGAAAGCACTGGTAAACTGGGCTTCATTAAAATTAAAAGCTCTGCACTGCAAAGACACTATCAAAAGAATGATAAGTCACAGTCTGGGAGGATATATTTGCAAAATACATATCTGATAAAGAACTGTTAGCCAAAATATACAAAGAACATAAAACTTGACAATAAGGAAACACGATTAAAAAAAAAAAAAGGTCAAAGACCTTAACAGATATCTCATCAAAGAAGATACATGGGTGGAAAATAAGCATATGAGAGATGTCTCACATCATATGTCATTAGAAAAACACAATTTAAACAACAGGTTCCCAGCACACACCTATTAGAAAGCCTAAGATTCAGAACTCTGACAACACCAAATGTTGGTGAGGATATGGAATAAAAAGAACTTCCATTCATTGCTGGTGGGAATTCACAATGGGACAGTCACTCCAAAAAACAGGTGTTTTTCTTTCTTTTTTTGGCAAAACTTAACATACATTTTGGCAACCCACTCCAGTATTCTTGCCTGGAAAATCCATGGATGGCAGAGCCTGGTAGGCTACAGCCCATGAGGTCGCAAAGAGTCAGACACAACTGAGTGACATCACTTTCTTTTCTTTTAAACATACATTTACCATACAAGAAAGCAATTATGCTTTTTGGTATTTATTCAGAGGAACTGAAAACTTATGTCCTCACAAAGGCTATACACACACACACACCCCTATATATATAGGTGCAGATATATACGTATGTGTGTGTATGTGTGTGTATAAAAACACTCTGCATGATTGCCAAAAATTAGAAACAACTAAGAGGTCCTTCAGTGATTTTGTGATACATCAAAATGATGGGCTACCATTCAGCACTAAAAAGAAACGAGCTCCATTGCTGCCCTGCAGGTAGGATCATCAGCACTATTTTCCTAGATTCCATATATTTGCATTATATACAACATCTGTCCTCTTTCTGACTCATTTCACTCTGTATAATAGGCTCCAGGCTTATCCACCTCATTAGAACTCAAATGCATTCCTTTCCATAGTTGAGTAATATTCCATTGTGTATATGTACCCTGATGTATGATGCAGGGAACCCAAAGCTGTACTCTGACAACCTAGAGGGATGGGATGGGGAAGGAGGTAGGAGCAGGGTTCAAGACGGAGGGGACGCATGCATACCTGATGCTGATTCCTCTTGATGTATGACAAAAATCATCACAATACTATAAACTAATTATCTTCTTGAAAAGAAGCCATGAAAAGAGCTACAGGAAACCTAAATGCATATTTTTAAGAAACGAAACCAATCTAAAAAGGTTATTTACTGTTGATTCCACCCATGACAATTGGAAAAGGCAAAATTATAGAAGCAATGAAAAGATCAGTGGTTGCCTAGCGGGGAAGGAGGGACGGACAGGCAGAGCACAGAGGACTTTTAGGCCATGAAAATGCTCTGTGTAATACTATAATGGTGGATACATATTATACATCAGTCCAGACCCATATAAGGTAAAACATCAAGAGTGAAACCTAAATGTAAATTGTGGACTTTGATAACAAAGCACCGCTGTAGATTCATCAGTTGTTACAAACGGAACACTGGTGAGGATGGTGTTGCTAATAATGCATGAATGGAGGAAGAGGGAAATCCCTATCTCCCACTCAGTTTTGCTGTGAGCCTAAAAATCTGCTCTAAATAATAAAGCCTATGAAAATAAACAAACAACATTTACAGTTATAATGGACTTCTCTGGTGGCTCAGATGGTAAAGAATCTGCCTGCAATGCAGGAGACCTAGATTCAATCCCTGAGTTGGGAAGATCCCCTGGAGAAGGAACTGGCAACCCACTCCAGTATTCTTGCCTGGAGAATCCCATCCATATAAAAGGGTTACATGATGAAAATATCTAGGTAAGTAACTTTATTCTCTTCTTTACATTGAGTAGTATATATGGATATTTATTGGCTCCTTGTATCTTTTTTTTTTTTCTTTTTTGATCCACACTGCAAGCCAGGCAGGTAGAATCTTAGTTCCCCAGGAACCTAAGACCAGGGATCAAACTCACACCCAGTGCATTAGAAGCGTGAGGTCTTAAACATTAGACCACCAGGAAAGTCCTGATATTATCCTTTTGTTGTTGTTCTGGTAATAGCTATTACTTTTTGATTTGATACAAACCAATCAGCACATCTCAAGTCATACCGGTAGGCTCAGCATAGGGCATGTGACTTAAGTAGTTCAATTCAAGTAAATCTTAAGGCTTTTTAAGAACACTCCAAAGGATTCTCATTTTTTTCTCTAACTTTGAACCTGAGAGGTTTTGAACCTGGAGCTTCCATCTTGAACAAGTGAAATGCTAACAGCCAGTGTGTAGTGGCTCAAAATAAAGTCAGCGTGGATAATAACACAATAGCGAAACTGTGGGTGCCGACTGCACAGTGTGAGTTTTGAATCCAGCTGTAAACAGAGCCGGTCCTTCCACTGGGCTTAACCAACTGCTTGAGAAAATCAATTCCTATTCTTGCCTGAGCTCGTTCGAGTTGGATTTTCATCAGTTGTTTATAACTAGAAGATACATGAGATTTGAAGTCATTCTGTTCATTTTTCCAGCAAGATTGATTCCCACACATGCATGTTGAGAACTTTTTGCTCAGATTAGTGCAAAACTGTTTCAAAGTGCAGACTTTGGTAGCATTGAGAGGACACATACTTCCGATTGGCCAATGTGGAACCATTCAGGGGAGGAGTTAATCAGAAGCTACTTGCCATCCTTCCCTACATTTTTTTTTTTTTTTTTTTTTGCCTGAGCTCTGTGTTTGAGGATTCCTGGGAGAAGACATGCCAAGGCTTCCTTAAGGCATTTTTCTCTTTGCTCCCATGCTGTGATCATGACACAGTGACAGAAGAACAGTGGCCCTGGATTGGGAGGTGGGGGGGCTTTGCATTTTTGGATCCTAAAAGCTAGTGTCCTCAAGCTCCAACTTTCTGTTCATGAGACTTCAGCTAGACCGTTCTGATAACTTTTGTGTCACGCCTGCAGAGAACGACCAGGGCGTCTATGCAGTGTTCAGGGTGCAGCCGCCTGAAGTTGCTTACATTCTGGGAGAAACAGTACTGGTCAGCCGAGACCTCATGTGCTACCCACATTCCCCAGCCTCCCTTGACGTTCAGTGGGAACCACATAACTAGTTCTGGCCATGATCAGAAGTACTATGAATCATTTCCAGACAAAACTCAAGGGCATCCAGCCACTGGACTCCTCCATGGAGCCCCTGGAAGCCGTATTTTGAGATGGCAAGCATCACAAAGCAGCAGACCATTTTCAGTCCTGGTCCCTGAGTAACCGTGTTGGAGGTGCCCACTTGTCACCAACAGTGGGTGCAACAGACAACACTTCCTTGTGTGAAGCCGCTGAACCGTGAGACCTAGTTTGCTATGCGGCATGATTTAGCACAGAATGGAAAACAATTGTGGTGTACAGTAAGTCCCTACATATGAACGAGGTCCATTCTGAGAGCATGCTTGTAACCCTGGTTTGTTTGTGAAGTCCAACACACTCAGCCTAGGTACCCAGCTAACACAGTCAGCCATACAATGCTATACTGTCATAGGTTTATAATGCTTCCCACACAAATAATACATAAACCATAAACAAAAATAAAGGAAACATTTTTAATCTTTTTACAGCATGCCTGTGTGCTCAGTTCTGTCCAACTCTTTGCAACCCCATGGACTCCTCTGCCCGTGGAATTTTCCAGGTAAGAATACTAGCGCGGGTTGCCATTTCCTCCTCCAGGGGCTCTTTCCCACCCAGGGATCGAACCTGCATCTCTTGCGTCTCCTGCGCTGGCAGGTGGAGTCTTTACCACTGCACCACCTGGGAAGCCCAGTCTTATAGTTCAGTACCTTGAAAAGTCCAGTGGTACCAGCTACACCACAGCTGCTGTTACACTTGCATCCTGGGCTTGACATAAAGATACTCCACCACTGCGCTCTCCATGCTCTATATGGTAATGCACAGCAAAGCACACAAAAGCAGAGCCACTTACAGAGGACACACACACATCACAGTGTGTGCCAGGTACACAGACGTGTGTGACTAGACACACACATTTCCACTCTCGCAAGTTCACAACTGGAAGGTTTGTATTTGTAGGGGGCTGACTGTTTACAGGTGTGTTGTCCATTCCCAAAGCTCAAACCCTAATAGTCTCCATTTTACTGGTGAAGATACACAAAGGATGAAAGTCATGAGATTTTCTTGAAAACCTAAATGAGACTTTTTCAATATGATACTGGCCAACCCTTGACCTGGTGGGGACGTGATAGGGAAGGGGGGGAAGATGACGCATCCACAGGAAATACAGGGCTTTTCCTTTCTAGCACAGTTAGACCAGAGGCCCAGGCCCTCGGGACCCATGTCTGTGCTCAGTCATGCCGACTCTTTGCAACCCCATGGGTTGTAGCCCCCCAGGCTTCTCTGTCCATTTGATTTTTCAGGCAAGAATACTAGAGTAGGTTGCCATTTCCTACTCCAGGGGATCTCTCTCACCCAGGGATTGAACTCACATCTCTTGTGTCTCCTGCATTGGCAGGCAGATTCTCCACCACTGTGCCCCCTGGGAAGTCCCTATGTCCAACTACGGTCAAAAAGAAATTTGCCTGCCCAAGCACACTAATGTTACATCCAGCTTAGCTAGCACAATTTTTTGTTTAAATTGAGTTACATATTTAAGATGCAGGAGATTTCACGAAAAAAATCTGAATTTTCAACTTTCCTGGAGGGTGAGGAGAGTTGTGATAACTCTGAGCCCACATCATGACCAGGTCATCATTGTCTGGAGCAGAAAAGCAGGCTGTTCCTTTAAAGGGGCAACGGGCCTTCTTTTACCTCTGGTCCCTGCTGTGAACCTCTTGTACTTGCTACCACTTGGCTCTTATAGGTATTTGAGTTCATGCTTTTAGGCAGACTCTTCAGGATAGAACTCTCCACTACTTAAAAATTACCAAGCAATTCTGACAATTCACCACTTGATGGCAAATAGAAGGGGAAAAAGTAGAAGCAGAGAAAGATTTTATTTTCTTGGGCTCCAAAATTACTGAGGACAGTGACTGCAGTCATGAATTTAAAAGATGTCTGTTTACTCCTTAGAAGGAAAACTATGACAAATCTAGACAGCGTATTAAAAAGCAAAGACATCACTTTGCTGACAAATGTGTGTCTAGTCTAAGCTACTGTTTTTCCAGTAGTGATGTATGGATGTGAGAGTTGGACCATAAAGAAGGCTGAGCACCAAAGAACTGATGCTTTTGAATTGTGCTGCTGGAGAAGACTCTTGAGAAACTCTTGGACAGCAAGGAGATCAAACCAGTCCATCCTAAAGGAAGTCAATCCTGAATATTCATTGGAAGGACGATGCTGAAGCTCCAACATTTTGGCCACCTGACACAAAAAGCTGACTCACTAGAAAAGATTCTAATGCTGGGAAAGATTGAAGGCAAAAGGAAAAGGCAGTGGCAGAGGATGAAATGGTTAGATAGAATCACTGACTCAACGGACATGCATTTGAGCAAATTCTGGGAGATACTGGAGGACGAAGGAGCCTGGCATGCTGCAGTCCACGGAGTCATGAAGAGTCGGACCTAGCAACTGAACAGCAAGAGGTACCCCTTAATGAAACACAGATGTCAATCATTCAGAGGAATCCAGGAAAAAGTTAAGGCTTATGGGCAATATTCCTGATTTAATCCCAGAGAATGGTTTATGTATTGTGGATATGTGCTTAGTCACTCAGTCATGCCTAACTCTTTGTAATCTCATGGACTCTAGCCCACCAGGTTCCTCTGTCCACGAGATTGCCCATGGCCAACAGTGGGTTGCCATGCCCTCCTCCAGGTTGCCATGCCCTCCTCTAGGGGGTCTTCCTGACCCAGGGATCGAACCCACAGCCCCTGTATTACAGGAGGATTCTTTACTGCTGAGCCACCAGGGAAGCCAGACATTCTGTGTGCCATATGCTGGGCACCAGGGAGGCCATACCTGAGGCGCTAGTCCAGCCTCTTCAACTAAACTCACCCCAGGTGAATACTTAGACACCCACACCAGCAGAGTGGATTATTCTGACTTTTCAACTACATGACTTATTCTCCTCCTCTTCATAAATGAGAAAGAAAACTATTTTTCATATAATTCATAAAATGATAATAAAGCCTTAAATACATTGTGCTTACCATTCAGTTACCAAAAAAAATCCAAAAATTTACCTTAACTATGAATTGAAATGAAGTATTTTTAACTAGGTCCAGTATATTTAAATAATTTTTGAAGAAGAACACATCAGTTATTTAAAGAAGAGGATAAAATGCTGAACATGTATTTCTTTCAGTCATTAATCTGCTCAGTAACGTAACAAAAGAACTTAAAAAAAAAAAAACCTGCTGGCTTCAGAATTTGTATTTATCTTTTTCCGTGATGAGAGTAATTTGAGATAGAGGGCACAATTCTGTTTGTTGAACAGATAAGTGACAGTATTTTTATCTAATAGTGATATTTGGATAACCGAAAAGAAACTATAACTACGGTAAATTACTTGACAATTGCAAAAAAACTGCTTTGAGTGTTAGAGACACACAGGTAACTAGCTGGGGTTTTGAGATAAGCTGGAGAGTGATGCTTATTCATATAAATGATTAACTGAAGAGTATTTCATTGGGTTAAACAAGCCGATATGATAACAGGGTAAACTAGAGGGAACGTCAAGAGGTGCTCTTTTTTTTTTTGAATGACAGGAAATGAGTTGGTGTAGCAGAGTCACACGGAGGTGTAAGACTGGAAAAAGTACCCCCTTCCAAGCATGGATGTCCCAGTCACCATGAGTGAAATCATTTCCAAACTGGGACTATACTTCTTTTTATGAATGAGTAAATGGATAGCCACTGATTATACTATTTTAAAGAACCAACTGGGGTGGTGTAATAACCTAATACTCTTTTGTTTTCCTGTCTCCACCCTGCCTTTAAACAGATGTCTGTTTTAATAGCCTTAAAACATACTATTTTCCCATAGTCCTTTAGTGCTGAGTTGCTTTATTTTACAGAGGAGACAGATGAGGCTTCAGGGCTAATCAATAGCAAGAAAAAGATTATTATTTGGATTCGTAACTCCAAACATAGTGACTTGTATTATAGTAGACCACCAGTTTTTTGCCTTCAGACACCACTGAAAACAAGTCATACCCACAACTGACTTACTGCTCAGCTGACAATTCTACTTTCTCTATCTCAAGAAACTAGATACAACAGTATCTCAGAGTTTCAAAGTGTCTCACCCTGTTTGGTGTTTTGTTTTATTGCCGCAATAATTAACTCAGGTGAATGCACACACTTATCCCTTCAGACATTCCAAACTATTATCCACATAAGAACATTCTAGAAAGTAATCAGTGCACATCCATGAAGTTGTGGTGCTTCATTCACAGTTATAACCATCTTTATAACTAAATCTGTGTATTTGATCTAAAAGTAACTTTAGATTGCTTCACTGTTTACCTCTTTAGACCCTCAGAGATCTCAAGGAATTTATTTTCAGATGAATATTTGCATTTGAAATGCTTTCTGATGAAGATTGTCAGACTCATCTTAGTTACTAGAAAACTAAAAGGTTTACAGCAGAACCTGGCAAGCAGTGATGTGGGGGCCTGGCACAGCTCCTGGTGGATGGTTGTTCCATACTATCTTCAATATATTGCATTTCAGTTTTATTTTATGTTTTTAGCCTTTTTATTTTTTTTATATAAATTTATTTATTTTAATTGAAGGCTAATTACTTTACAATATTGTATTGGTTTTGCCATACATCAACATGAATCCACCACTGGTGTACACGTGTTAAAAGCAGCTGTGTGATATTACAGATTAAAGGCTAACTAGACATGGCAATTAAATGCAATGAATCCTGTATACTGGTGGAAAAACTTAGAGATATTTGAAGATGAATTGTGGATTAGACAACAGTCTTGTATCAGTTTTACCTTCCTGATAGTTTAGAGTTATAAGAAAATACTCTTATAATATTGTGAAAATAGTAAGGGATATTTAATATTTAAAGGTTAAGGGGCATGATGTGTACAACTTACTGTGAACTTGTTCAGAGGAAAATATAAGCAAATGCATATGCTATATATTTTATATATTAACATATATATTATGCACGTACATAGTATCCATCTATACTGTACATGTCTGTATCGTATAGGCACACACATACATGCGCATGTGTGCATACGTATAGCTCCATCTCTATACCCTGGTGAATGTCTACTGGAGTTCTCACCACTATTCCTGTGACTTTTCTGAAAGAGGGCAAGTATATTGAGATACAAAGTTAGGGGGAAAGCAGCCTCATGAACCTTTATTTTCACCTCAAATAACAATTTTGCAAGCATTCCTTATTGTTAGTCCTGTCCTTTTTTCCACACTTTCGACATGGTACCTAAGAAGAACTGCCCCCTAACATGCTTTATGCTTCAGAAAGAAAAAAAAAAGGCTAAACAACAACAACAATGCTTTTTAAACCTAGCTACAAAATGTACTTACTACAAGTAACAGCGGTACAATAAAAAAGATCGAAAGCGGGAAGTTGGATAGAAATATATTTTTCAACTTGCAAATGACAGTGGGAAGGCATAGAATGCAGACTTTTTAAGCGGACGTGAGTGTACAATCTTTTCATCATGTAAAAATTCTATTTTTCCTAACACCTAACCAAAAAGTGACCTGCAGGCATTAGCTGTCAAAAAGATATCCGTGTTACACTGTGTGTAGCTACAGAGACAGATAGCAACAAAAATGTGTGAAGGTTCTTAAACGCACTGTCTGAAAGTGAGGCTGGTCTCGGGCTGGATTTTAATATACTTAGCCCAGTTATCTTCACTTTCACAGTAACGGTGATGGCAACTGACAGTGTAATTATCTTTCAAGGACTGACTGGTCTAAGAAATATTCTTCTAGCATGTCACACATTGTTGATATTAAACTGGCGACATGAGAAACCATCTGGAAAAAATCTGGGCATAAGGAAGTTTAGGGGATCTAATCCAAGCTAGGTTTTGGCTGATTTACTTCAGTTCAGTCAAATCTTATTTAATAACATGAAATAACACATACGGAAAAAAGAAAGAAAAAGGCCATCCTTTGTTCCAGGCTTGATGAAATGGAATCATATGCAAGGAAAACAGTTTAAGGATCCCCTCATCCAAGCCTCTGCTTTCATTGATCATTTCATCCTCCCTGCTAGTAAGACAAACAATCTGCTCTATCCCTGCGTTTCAAACCACGTCTTTAAGAGTTTTTTATAGGCATGTACTTCCTGCAAAGCACTAGCACAAGTGTGCAATAAGACATATTATTTTATTCCTTTGATCAATTTCTACCATGCTCTGCTCACCCGTTTATCCTGCTAAGAATATACGTTTTTCCTTTAAACCTGAAAAAAAGAGATTTTCTAGCTGTCTACTTAAGTGAAATATACTCTTTAATAGTTTTAATGCCAAGATAAATTATAGTCTTCCTTTTAAGATAGCACTACAAATTCTTATGTCTAACACTTACAAAGTGCATATGAAATCTGAACGAAGCATGGAAAGTAGATAGACTTAGAGGTTTTCCTAGCCCAGGATGGAGCAAAGTACCTACATAGCATGACCTGATGGGGCCAGGTATTAACACTCTAGACAAGGTGTAAGTCAGAGATGGAGGAAAAAGCGTCTTCTAGCTTCTGAGGGTGGGGAGTCTTGAGAAGGAACAGGGGGAGGTTTGCACAGTTAGCCAGCCCAGTACCTCTCAGGCTTCTCCATCTCTCTGATTGAAATGATAACAAGACATGTTAATATAAGGTGCATCTTTCTAATTCTCACTGTAACCACACAGTCCACAAGTAACACTGTGTTTAGGGGCGTCAAGCCTCCACCCTCACCTAGGAATCTGCATTTGTATACAGTCACGCACACAGACATTACTTTCAGAGTCTGCTCGCCAGCCAGCCATAGAAGGAAAGGGATGCTGCCAGTTCTCTTCTGATTTCCTACACCCACCATGTCTACATACTCTGATCAAGCTATGCATGCTTCAGCGTGAGTGTAACATGTACTGTGGTGTGTTATTACTATCTGTTACTCTCTGTCACTTGCTCTCCGTAGCTTCATCTTAATGTACCAGCTTCCTTTTTTAGACCCTTTCACCAACTGTGGCTTACTCATTTTATCTTCTTCAACACAATTCCAAAGTCTTACTTTAATTTCTTCCATGAAGATAAATTTCCATCAGAGAACATATAGGTAAGATACCGATTGCACACCAGCCTTACTCTGGAGCTATTTTTTAAGCAGTGCTTCATTAGGGCCTACCCTAAATAACATCTCAGTGATTAAAGATTTCAGAAAAGTTGCTACTGCTTCAAACATATAAAAAGAAAGAAATCACCTTTAAATCCAGAACATATGGTGATGAGCTCTAACAATAAGCCTACCACAAAAGCATGCGCACACACGCACACACACACACACACCTTCCAATACTAATTCCCTTTTTGTCATGCATATATAATATCACAGAAAAGGGTATTTTGGAATCTCTAAGCTTAGATCTAGTTAAGAAAATATTAGGAAACCTGGAAAGTTTAAGTGCTCATAATCATAGCTGCTGGCAAGATATGTGGTGGAAAATGGAACTTTTCATACTAATTAACTGTGTGTTCACACATGGGTTTCATTTTCCACATCACATACTAGAGGAAGGCCCCGTATCATAAAGGGGTCTGAAATCCCAGAGACAAAGGCAGCTGTCAAAGCTGTATGCAGTTGCTGCAATATGGAGATAGCTAGAAAGACACTCCACACTGGGGATGATGGGGGAGGTGGGGGATTGTCACAATGGCACATGCTCAGTTGCTAAGTCATTTCTGACTCTTTGTGACCCCATGGACTTATAGCCCACTGGCTCCTCTGTCCATGGGATTTTCCAGGCAAGAATACTGGAGTGGGTTGCCATTTCTTCCTCCAGGGGATCTTCTTAACTCAGGGATCAAACTCACGTCTCCTTTGTCTCCCTCATCCCTTTCAGTGGCAGGCAGATTCTTTACCACTGAACCACCTGGGAAGCCTCCTTGTTCACAGTAGATAGTACCAGTGGACGTAATTATGCAGAGATGAACATTAAATTTTAAATTCTTTACAAGAATAAGTTGTCCATCCATACTAAACAGAAATGTTCGATGTTCAAAGCTTCATTAAGATCATCCCTTCCCCAATGGTAAGAGAGGGGTCGGTCCCTTCCAGGAATAAGTCATGCCTGATTATATGCTGACTCAGCATAACCTTGGCACACAAACCAGCCAAGACTTTCCTGTCAGGAAAAGTACGTGTGTCATTGTTGGAAGCTACTCAATAGTCCCTTGTTCAGCATGGGGTGTCCAGCAGAGATGTCGCCTTAGCTCACAGCTCAGATAACACAGTGTTCTCTGTTCTTACTTTAATTCCCTCAGAATCCCCCGAGTTCACACAGCTACAGAAGAAAAAGCAGACTATTTTCACCACAGTGCAGCTTTCTAATGATAACTCCTAATAAATGACGTGGCATAAAATAAAAGCCAAAGGCACTATCTGAAATTCTACACAAACGTTTTTGCTTTCACATTTCTTCATTGACTCATTCAGTCATTTTAAAAACGTGTGCGATTTTCACAACAGATAAGTGGCAGTATCTTCTGGGCAGCAGATGAGATCCAAAAGGTATCAAGAGCAGGTAGCATGGACAAGATTTAACCTATTATTTAATTTAACCCAGTGTTGCCGAGCAACATAAAAGAGCATGAAGTCGAAGCAGGAAATCATTCCATCCGGCCAGACTCTGTCCACAGTGGGAAACTCAGCTATTAAACTGGTGCAATGACAACCTCACTATAGTTTGCTAGCAAAATTCCAAAAGTTGAAAAAAATCTACCAATCTGGGGGGTGGGGAAGGCTTTCTGTCTTCTTTCTGGTTCATTTTCACTTGCTGTTGGAAACTTCCAAGCCATGAATCAGTTGAAAAATATATGCAAGATCACATAGGGATTAGAACATTAGCTTTCTTAGTGGGAAGACTGAACTGGAAAAGGCAGCTTAGAGGTAAGGCCAATCCTCTGCCTCCCTATGGACGCCATGTTTATACCTCGGGACCCACAGATACTTAGAACTGGGTTTTCAGGACAGACACTCAAGCAGAGAACTTCATAGACAATTGGGTATGCCTCATCCCTTACCAAGCACTAGGAGTAGAAAAGGAATGATCATAAACCAATCTTCTCCCATTGATTTCACTCAACAAAGAAATGTGGACTCATAGATGCTAGACTCTTGCTGTTAAACTAATCATTTCTCCTCTAGGGAAAGAAGCCAGAGGATGATAGAGAATTCATTCAGCTCTTGTCCTAATTCTTCCAAGAGCTGGTAGAAGTTCTCATTTTATGGGGTGGCAAGAATGTGAGCAATGAATGAGGAGATGGAGTGAATGGTTTCTCCACAGATAAAAATTACATTTATCTTAAATGAGACTATGGTTTTCAACATTTTAACTAAAAAGTAACGTCAGATCTATTTTATTCAATTAACATTTGTTTGATGCATTTAGTGATCTTATCCCAGAGATAGATTTAACTGGGACTATTATTTAATAGTTTTTATTCACTACTGATACCAAATAGATCTAAGCTCTTACCCCTAACTATCCACATGTGATAGTCAGCTTGAGAATATATATATATATATATATATATATATATATTTTTTTTTTTTTTTGTATAATACTGCAAGGAAATCCAACCAGTCCATTCTGAAGGAGATCAGTCCTGAGTGTTCTTTGGAAGGAATGATGCTAAAGCTGAAACTCCAGTACTTTGGCCACCTCATGTGAAGAGTTGACTCATTGGAAAAGACTCTGATGCTGGGAGGGATTGGGGGCAGGAGGAGAAGGGGATGACAGAGGATGAGATGGCTGGATGACGTCACCAACTCGATGGACATGAGTTTGAGTGATCTCTGGGAGTTAGTGATGGACAGGGAGGCATGAAGTGCTGCAGTCCATGGGGTCGCAAAGAGTCAGACACGACTGACTGAACTGAACTGCAAAGTAAAAATGTGTTCTTTGTATCATAAAATAACGAATGGTTTAGCTAAAGCATCTGAAATTATTGCACCATTTGCAAAAATTCAACAAAATCTTGATTTTTGATAGTCACTTGAACAAGCCTTTACTTTATAAGAAAAATAAAAATAATGCTATAGGTTGTTCAGTAACATTAGTTGTGTGGGATTTTTTTTCAGGCTCAGAGTTAAAATACATTGGATCAGTTAGTGGTTTGTTTCCCTAACCAAAACTTCTGGAGATCAGCCAATAGGAAAAAGACACCTGCTGCCAAAGAAGCATATTTCTTATACTCTTTCAGATTCAAGGAAGAGCTCAGAAGATGAGGGGAAACAAAACAAAAAATAGCACAATGGAGTGAAATTACCACATGTTGCAAATGATGCCAAAAGAACTTTCTTCACCAAGAAGTGGCATCTTTGGAAGGTGTTTTAGTGACTATTTTTGGTCAGCCACAGTGGAATGTAGAAGAAATGTCTCCCAATTTAAGGGCAGAAGGATGGGAGCTGGGGAGGTAGGGCCCCCACAGCCGCAGGGAGGTGGCTGAGGCAGTGGCATGGGGCGCATAGTTGTCAAGAGGTTAGCAGGGTAAACAGAGCGAAATCACCCACTGGCCTCTTTGGTGGGGATGCACTGATCATTAGTTCTGTGGAGACAAAATGCCAGGACGCCTATGACAGTCTTGCTGACTTTGTGTCAGGAGCTAAGGAATTTCAGCTGAGAACAGCAGGAGACTAGCCTTGAGCATCTTACTTGACTTGTGATTCTTCCCATCATTTTTGTGTCTTAATGATGCTCAACACAGAGACGTGGGAACAGACTGCATGCCAGTGTCTGAACGGAACTCAGCAAAGTGCCCAGCACACACAGAATGATGACGGTAGGAGCCCATCCCATTTGAAGTGTTTTCTGAATGGTTACTTTGTGAGGGAGGAGATGATGGCTCCTACTTGACATGGCTGGGGATGAATACAGAGCACAATGGCTGTCCAACAACAGTCATCCGCTGGAGCTCAGTAGGACAAAATCCAAACAAATGGCTCAGCAACTAGGGGATGCACTCAGAACAGCTGTGCCAAATTAAACCCGATCCTCCCTTCCACGCTGTGTTCCAGCATGAGCTCGGAAAGATAAAATCTGAGACTACTTCAGAATGCTCTCCATAGTAAACAGATTTGACCACAACCAGGACAAGCTTTCCTCATAGCCCTTAGGCTTAGGTTGTTTGACTTGGCTGCTAGGGTTTCAGGCAATCAGAGATTTTTAAATCTCTAGTTGGAAGATGAGCCAAAGGCCAGTGACAAGGTTCCTAAGTCATGAGGCAGGGAAAACCCAAAGATCAATCTTAGAGCATGCTGCCTTTGCTTCAGGTTTTTCTATTTGTTGTGTCTTTTGTCTCTAAAACCAAATGGAATGCTCTATTTCCCCCCTTCTCTCTGTACCTGAGGCATAGCTTTTTTCCCCTCCATGCAATAGCTCACTAACAGAATCAAAGTGAGGGTCCTAAATTGAATCTTCTTGTTCTAACCTGCATTTTGTAGCACCAAGCTGAATTTTACTAAGCAGAGTTGTACCTAAGGAAAACAGAATTGTTTTAAAGAGTTTCAAAACTTACCTCCTTGAAATAGAGTGCCCTGCTGAATGTGATTTTTGAATGAAGAAATGCAACGAAGAAAACTGCTGCAGTGTTTTCTCTTAAAGTGAAATTACACTAAATGAATTAGCCCCTATTATTTGCAAGTGAATTTTGTTGTTGCTCAGGATTGTCTAACAGATACATTCATGCCTGGATGATTGATCAGAGTGTACCTTACTTGCAATGCTCAAACTTGATTGCCAAGATGATATGAGCCTTCAGTTCAGTTTAGTTAAGTTGCTCAGTCATGTCCCACTCTTTGTGACCCCATGAATCGCAGCACCCTCCCTGTCCATCACCAACTCCCAGAGTTCACTCAGACTCACATCCATCCAGTCAGTGATGCCATCCAGCCATCTCATCCCCTGTCATCCCCTTCTCCTCCTGCCCCCAATCCCTCCCAGCATCAGAGTCTTTTCCAATGAGTCAACTCTTCACATGAGGTGGCCAAAGTACTGGAGTTTCAGCTTTAGCATCATTCCTTCCAAAGAACACCCAGGACTGATCTCCTTTAGAATGGACTAGTTGGATCTCCTTGCAGTCCAAGGGACTCTGATAGGAGAAACTGAAATTCATGGAAAAAAATCCCAAACAATAAATAAAGTTGGAAACGCTAAGGGGAAGAGCTCTATCGATTCTCTCTTCAAGCAAACTCACCGTGTGGTGGGGATTCAAGTTCCCCAGCTGAAGCCAATCACTGCCAATCAAGAGAAAGAAGTCAGAACAGATTGAGGGTCCACTGACAAGAAATAAACTCCACAATTGTACTCAGTTTATAACATTTGTTCTCAATAATGAAACTGTAATCACGTGAAGCATAGAAACAGGGACAGTGATTCTGTTTGGTAATACCTCCCAAATGTGTTTCTTGTGTTTCGAAAGATGAATAGTTAGCACAGTCAGCCATGTGAACTGCACTGCGGTATACATGAACTACAGTTCAAGTAGGTCTCTTCCAACGGTTTTGTCTTTGAAGAAGACCCCCGTTACTATAAAGAATGCATGCCATCTAACCAAAAATGTTTTAGAGAGTATGTTAGAAGTGGTCAGAAGTGACCGGGCACCCGTAATCCCAGAGGTTATTTTATCTCTGAGTAAACAGCTTCAGTTTAAGCAAAGGTTTCAGGGGTTAAAAAAAAAAAATACGCCAGATGTCCTCGTATAAATCAAGAGATCCTTGATTCTTTAAGTAAACCGCAGTGCCCCAAATCCATCATTTATATTGGAGTAACCAGCATTCCGGAAACACATACCGTGAGCGAGCAAGCGAACGCGCCTCCAGCACTACCCTGCGCTCTGAGAAGCCAGAAGGTTTAATCCCCAAATAGATTAAACTAGACAGATGGATAAAACTGTTTACGATGTTCCCAGAATGGCTGTTTTTGTGATATGCCTCAAAGAGGACACAGATGCATATGACCCATTTTAATTTTCCTTCTCTAAGCCTCTCTGCTTCACTGCGCCAGGCAGGGTTCAGAAGCAGGTTTGAATAAGTCAGGAATGCATGAGTTCCACGGAGCCCCATTTATGACCTGAGAGAGATGAAGATCAGGGCAATGAATCCTGAGTAAACTACCTTCAAACCAAATAAACATGTTCTTCATTGGAAGATTATGCCAAGCCATAAATGTCACACACATTCAATCGCAGTTAATTTACAGTTATTTCTAATGTCAAATTTTCTTGATAAGTGGGACAAGCTCAGAGTATAAATTTGAAAATTCATTGTCCCAACTGTCAACCTCTTACCTGTTCCTTTAGACTTTTCAGTGATCTGTTTCAGACTAGCAAAGGGCAGAACCAATTCATCACTCCCTGTGATCAACAGTTACAAGTATGTGCCATTCCCCCCCACCCCTGGAAAAGACTAGATTGTTCTGGAAGAAGGGCTTTTTAAAAGTATATTAAATGGTATTGATAAAACCATAAACTAGTTATAGAAAGACAGGCAAATGAAAATGTCTATTTGGATAACAATCTACAAGCAGGGCAATTTTCAAATCCCAGTAAAGCTCTTCCATCTCCCTGTTCCAAAAGAGGGATAAAAAAGTAGATAGAATTAGTCAGGATTCTGATCTGGAAATAAGATGTGGGGAACAGGAGAGCTGATACAGGAAGACTGGAAAGGCTCTTGGCATGTGACCTTCCACCCTCTGCCACCTCTCACCTCTTCCTCACCCTCCCCACACTTCCTCCTTCCTCCACTGACCCACACACTCACAGCCCTTAACACGTCCTGTCTTTAGAGACTGGCTATATCTTAACCCCAGCCATATAAAATCAAGAATAACTTGAATCCCACTGGCACACAAACAGCTTCTGCATTTTAGTGGCAATGCTTCAGGAAGTGAGGATTTCTCTTGAAGATTTGTATAGTCTGAAATGAATAAAAGATAAGAAGTCTGAGCACGGCCATGGGGTTCATGAGATTAGTATTCAGGTGGCTGTTTATTCCCTCCAAGGCTAAACAGCTAAAGTCATTTCCTTCCAAACAAAGGTCTTTTAGGACATTTTTATTCAGCATTCAGAATGTAAATGCGTGCCTTCTTTAAATGGCCAAGCTTGCTACTTCAGTTCCATTTAACCTTCTTACCCTTCCTCACATATCTGAAAGAAGCAATTTCAAAATAATAAACTGCACCTCAAGGGCTATAATCAATTTCATTAAACTATTCCAACAGAAAACTATTCTAAGCATACAAGTTAAATAATCATGTTTTGTTAAAGAAAATTATTATTATATAGGTTTGGTTTTGTGTTTGTTATTTTTGCCAGATGGGACTACCATGATTTACAGCTTCTGGCATTAAAAATAAGATCTGATAGAAAAATTAACATATTATACTAAATTTTCTTATTTGAAATATATTCATATTTGCAAGGCTATAAATGATCTAGCCATATTTAAGCAATACATTTTGAATCTTTTCTTTTCCATAAACAGTCCTTTTTAGACCTATATGGACAGAAGGAATTGTTACATACAACTTCAGTGAAAATTCTTTTCTTCTTTCAGCACCACCCTCAAGTGAATTCCTTTCTCTTTACCTTCACCCCTAAACTAACTGCCCCTCCTGTGGTCCCAACTTGGAGAGGCCTGAGGTGGCCAGAACCCGCATGTTATCAGAACCGTCTCCCCCTTCCCACTGCTCATATCCAACAAGTGCCAAGATTTATCCATTTGATCTCCTAGTCTCTTTGCAGCCCAGCCACATCTCCACCGCCTCTTGCAGATCTGGGTCTCCTTCAATATGCATGTAGATTATAGCACAGCACTAATTGATTTTTCTGAGCCCTGCGTTGCTGGCTCTGATTCATTCCTCGTGATGCCTGCAGAAGGGGCATGTGAAACTGCTCATCTGCTTCTGTCCCTCCAGTGCCAAAAATGTAGAGTCTCCTGTAACTTGGGATAAACTCTGCACTCCTAGGCATAGTATGCAAGGTCACTACCCACCTCTTTCATCTGATTTATTCATCACATTGATCGTTTTTGCTCTTCCTTAAATTTAACTCATTCTTGAATATACTTCTTTTTACTCAATAAATATTTCTGAAATACCCATTGTGTTCCAGGTTTTGTGCTGGAGTTTGAGAGACAGGGATAAACAAAGACAGTCTTTTTGACCCCATGCAATCCTTCAGTAACAAGACTTCTACCACAGTATGTTCCAGCCTGCACAGTAATTGACTGCTAGTCTATATTACAACTAGAGTCTAAACTCTATAATGGAGAAGGGTAGGCTACATTTATTTAGCTTACTCTTGTGTTCTCAGCCCATAACAGAAAGCTTGGCATACAGCAGACATTCCAGAGACATTCCAGGGTTAATAATAAATTAACCTGTATTTACACAATAAATTCTATTGTTTAATAAAATAAGGGTAATATTGTTAGATCAGAACATAATGTTATGGCAGAAAGTGAAGAAGAACTAAAGAGCCTCTTGATGAAAGTGAAAGAGGACAGTGAAAAAGTTGGCTTGAAGCTCAACATTCAGAAAACTAAGATCATGGCATCCAGTCCCATCACTTCATGGCAAATAGATGGGGAAACAGTGGAAATAATGACAGACTTTATTTTCTTGGACTCCAAAATCACTGCAGATGGTGATTGCAGCCATGAAATAAAAAGATGCTACTCTTGGAAGGAAAGTTATGACCAACCTAGATAGCATATTAAAAAGCAGAGATATTACTTTGCCGACAAAGGTCCATCTAGTCAAGGCTATGGTTTTTCCAGTAATGTGAGAGTTGGACCATGAAGAAAGCTGAGTGCTGAAGAATTGATGCTTTTGAACTGTGGTGTTGGAGAAGACTCTTGGGAGTCCCTTGGACTGCAAGGAGATCCAACCAGTCCATCCTAAAGATCAGTCCTGAGTGTTCACTGGAAGGACTGATGTTGAAGCTGAAACTCCAATACTTGGGCCACCTGATGCAAAGAGCTGACTCATTGGAAGAGACCCTGATTCTGGGAAAGATTGAAGGCAGGAGGAGAAGGGGACGGCAGAGGATGAGATGATTGGATGGCATCACTGACTTAATGGATATGAGTTTGGGTAAGCTCTGGGAGTTGGTGATGGACAGGGAAGCCTGGCATGCTGCAGTCCATGGGGTCACAGAGAGTTGGACACAACTGAGTGACTGAACTGAACTGACTGTTAGAGCAAAACCAGATAATTTCTTACACATCTTCCCAAGGTGAAGTCCATTTCCAACAAGATATAATAGTTCTTTAGAACTTTTTGGATCTCTGAACAGTTCCTCCCAAAACAGACTCTGAGACAAAGACTTGGATGTAGTTAATTTGAGAAGTGATTGTAGAAAGTACAAAAAAGTAGGAAATGAGATCAGTTCAGTTCAGTTCAGTCGCGCAGTCGTGTCCGACTCTTTGCGACCCCATGAATCGCGGTACGCCAGGCCTCCCTGTCCATCACCAACTCCCGGAGTTCACTCAGACTCACGTCCATTGAGTCTGTGATGCCATCCAGCCATCTCATCCTCGGTCATCCCTTTCTCCTCCTGCCCCCAATCCCTCCCAGCATCAGGGTCTTTTCCAATGAGTCAACTCTTCGCATAAGGTGCCCAAAGTACTGGAGCTTCAGTTTTAGCATCATTCCTTCCAAAGAAATCCCAGGGTTGATCTCCTTCAGAATGGACTGTTGGATCTCCTTGCAGTCCAAGGGACTCTCAAGAGTCTTCTCCAACACCACAGTTCAAAAGCATCAATTCTTCAGCGCTCAGCCTTCTTCACAGTCCAACTCTCACATCCATACATGACCACAGGAAAAACCATAGCCTTGACTAGACGGACCTTAGTCGGCAAAGTAATGTCTCTGCTTTTGAATATACTATCTAGGTTGGTCATAACTTTTCTTCCAAGGAGTAAGCGCCTTTTAATTTCATGGCTGCAGTCACCATCTGCAGTGATTTTGGAGCCCAAAAAAACAAAGTCTGACACTGTTTCTACTGTTTCCCCATCTATTTCCCATGAAGTGATGGGGCCAGATGCCATGATCTTCGTTTTCTGAATGTTGAGCTTTAAGCCAACTTTTCCACTCTCCTCTTTCACTTTCAACAAGAGGCTTTTTAGCTCCTCCTCATTTTCTGCCATAAGGGTGGTGTCATCTGCATATCTGAGATTATTGATATTTCTCCCAGAAATCTTGATTCCAGCTTGTGTTTCTTCCAGTCCAGCATTTCTCATGATGTACTCTGCATATAAGTTAAATAAGCAGGGTGACAATATACAGCCTTGACGTACTTCTTTTCCTATTTGGAACCAGTCCGTTGCTCCATGTCCAGTTCTAACTGTTGCTTCCTGACCTGCATACAGATTTCTCAAGAGGCAGGTCAGGTGGTCTGGTATTCCCATCTCTTTCAGAATTTTCCACAGTTTACTGTGGTCCACACAGTCAAAGGCTTTGGCATAGTCAATAAAGCAGAAATAGATGTTTTTCTGGAACTCTCTTGCTTTTTCCATGATCCAAATGAGATAGAGAAGGTAAAAGTCCAATAAAGGAATATTAATGAGTTGGTTGGGAGAAGGAAATGGCAGCCCACTCCAGTGTTCTTGCCTGGAGAATCCCAGGGATGGGGAAGCCTGGTGGGCTGCTGTCTATGCGGTCACACAGAGTTGGACATGACTGAAGTGACTTAGCAGCAGCAGCAGCAATGAGTTGGTACCAGGGTGGGCAATTGGTTACCTTCTGAGGAAGCACAAAGGACAGTCCCAGAACCATCTAAGAGAAGGGCTGAGATGCCACAGTATTTATTCATTGATTTCTATCCCTAACTGGTTAAGGGATGACCTTGGAGACATTAAATTCTTATCATGTCTAAGCTACCTTTCCCGGAGATTGAGGAAAACTCCCATATCACAGGAGAATTCCCTGGAAAAGTAAGCAAGGAGATGCAGGCATTTGAGATGGGAAGCTGTCTGAATGTACAGGAGCTGTCCAGTAGGGCCACAGGTGAACTCAGAGCTCGGCTATAGGCACAGAGCATGCATCGTCTACTGAGCCCACTTTAACACGGTGTTACAAAACAAAACCAAACAAAAATCTAGAGTGTCTCCCCATTCTAGTATCTAATAACAGATCAGAGTACTCCAGAATAATGAGAGATTTCCAAAACATCAAAATTGCCTGAAGACCAGATCCACAGTTAGGAGACCTTTACAGCATCCTGGGTAGGAAAAGATTCGAACATTTCAGACTGGTCTAGAAAGCGAAGGAAAGATTGTGAGCATCTACATAAGCATATAAGCTGTCAACAAAACAACCTGAGGACTTTGCCAAAGGCCCAGATGCTACTTCTGGCAACAGAGTGCGGATTTAACTGTCTTCCAAGAAAGAGAACTTCTAGTAAACCAAGGCAGGAGGAAAACACATGTTCCCCCTCCATATACCTAACAAACCTTCCATAGGTCTGACTAATTAATAAAACATGGCTTTTTTTGAGAGAAAAAAATTGTGTGTCCTTGAAGAAAAAATTATATATGCATAGAAACAGGAAAATTTTTCTTCCATAAAAGTAATCAGTGCTTATATAATCATAAACATAAAAGGAACAGTAACGTGATCACACAAGAAGGAAGTATTTTTGAACGTGAAACAATGCAATGCAAATGGAGACTTAAAGCAGTTGTCTTGTGAAGTTCAAAACTAAAAACACCAAAATCCACAAAACATGAGACTAAGTACAGCTTTCCTCTTCATTCCCTTCTGAAATTTCACTCAAGCGATGGTGAAATAATGATAAACAAAAGCCAAAGGAATGGAGAATGGGAAGTAGAGTGACGAAAGACCCAAAAGGCCAAGTGTTTTCAAACATATGATGCGAGGTAATAGAGTAAAGGGGAAAAATGAAATATGAGCGCCTGCAGAGAAGGTAACTAATAAACCAGAGAGAATTGCCTGGGAACTCTGGAGAAGATCTGGAAGTGGAGACCCCTGGTGTCCTGGAACAAAGGGGCAAAGCTCAGGGCTGAAAATAGGAAGACTGGTGTCAAGTCTAAATATGGAAGAGCTGAACCTCGTATGCTGTCTACTGCCCCAGGTTGCCTGACTCTTCCCCCTCCTTGAATCTAGCCTAGTAGGAAACAGGAGATATTTCTCTCTGATAGGGTTAGAAGGTTACCAATACAATAACTGATTCAGGAGAGATTCATCAGCAAACACTGAAATCATAAGATAAAAATTTTTCTTAGGATGAAAAAATGGAATATCTACATAGTCTCAAAGAATCATATCTTAGATTAGTTAGAAATGATTAAAAGAAAAATATGCCTATACAATGAAAAGATATAAAAAGGACACCACCTTTACATTGTAAATAATGAGACTAATGGATTACAAGTATCTCCTAATGTGATGTCCTGGAAAGGAGTAAGATCACCTATAAATATTCTCACCCAAAATGTAAAACCTGAATTTAATCATAAGGCAATAATAAGATAAATTCAAACTGTGGAACATTCTAAAAATAATGAGTTTTGACACTGTAGAAATTTAAGTTTCACTGAACACATACACACAATGATGGGACCATTTTTCTAGGTTACAGTGGGATAAAAATACTTGATAATGAAACACAACACATTGAATGTTATTTAAGTTAGTGCAAATGTAGTTACAGTTTTGCATTGCTGAACTCTGCCATTTGATACTGGAATACATTCTTAAATATATGTGGTTATGTTATATATCATTTTAATGCACATTTCTACTTGATTTTTTTTTTGCTAGTGACTTGTTACTTTCTGTATATTTTATATTTTTTAAGACTATGAAAATGATGTTAGACAAAAATCATATTTGATCAATTTTCTTATTCCAATTCAACATGGGTTGTAAAGCAGCAGAGACAACTTGCAACATCAACAACACATTTGGCCCAGGAACTGCTAACAAATGTACAGTGCAGCGGTGGTTCAAGAAGCTTTGCAAAGGAGATGAGAGCCTTCAAGAGGAGGAGCCTAGGGCTGGCCATTGGAAGTAGACAACAACCAGCTGAGAGCCATCGCTGAAGCTGATCCTCTTAAAACTACATGAGAAGTTGTCAAAGAACACAACTGACCATCCTATGGTCTTTCAGCATTTGAGGCAAATTGGAAAGGTGAAGACGCTCGTTAAGTATATGCCTTATGAGTTGACCAAAAATTAAAAAAAATCGTTTTGAAGTGTGGTCTTCTCTTATTCTATGAAACAACCATGAAAAGTTTCTTGATTGGATTGTGATATGAGAAGAAAAGTGGATTTTATACGACAGTCAGCGGCAACCAGCTCAGTGGCTGGACTGAGATGATGCTCCAAAGCACTTCCCAAAGCCAAACAAAAAAAGGTCATGGTCGCTGGTGGCCTGCTGCCTGTCTGATCCACTAAAACTTCTGAATCCTGGCGAAACCACTACATCTGAGAAGCTCAACAATCAATGAGATATACTGAAAACTGCAATACCTGCAGCCAACATTGGTCAACAGAAAGGGCCTAATTCTCCGTGACAGTGCCTGAGCGCATGTTGCACAACCAATGCTTCAGAAGTTGAATGAATTGGAATACAAAGTTTTCCTTCATCCACCATATTCACCTGACCTCTTGCCAATGGACTACCACTTCTTGGGGCATCTTGATGACTTTCCAGAGAAAATGCTTCCACAACTGGCAGTGAGCCAGAAAATGCTTTCCAAGAGTTTGTCAAATCCCAAACCACAGATTTTTATGCTACAAAAATAAAACTTATTTCTTACGCAAAAAAATGTATTGATTGCAATGGTTCCTATTTTGATTAATAAAGATGTAATTGAGCCTAGTTATAATGATTTAAAATTCATAACCCAAAATCACAATTACATTTGCACCAACCTAATATATTAACAACAAAAAGAGAAAACATCCTTGGGGCAACTAGGAAAATATGAATATGGACTGTATTGGATATGTTATTGTATAAGTGTCAAATCTTTTGAATGTGATAATGCTCTTCTGGTTGTATTTTTAAAAAGTCATTTTACTTAGAAGATATATGTTGAAGTATTTCCTTGTGTCTCAGATGTAAAGAAGCAGCCTGCAATGTAGGCAGGAGACCTGGGTTTGATCTCTAGGTCAGGAAGATCCCCTAGAGAAGGGAATGGAAACCCACTCCAGTATTCTTGCTTGGAGAATTCTATGAACAGAGGAAACTGGTTGGCTACAGCCCATGAGGTTGCAAAGAGTCAGATACAACTGAGCCACTAACACTTCATTTGTGAATAAAGTGTCAACCTCTCCAACTTAATTAATACTCAAAAAATTCTGCAAGAAAAAATACACTGGTATGCACACATCTGACAAGGGCACAGCCAATACCTGGTTTGAGTTAACACATTATCTGACTGTGAAGAGACTAGCCACATGTACTAAAAGAATGATTTAGCAAGATTCAAAGGGAAGCTGCTTGGATTTTATGACAAGATGACTGAGACTAGAGCAGGCATGAGAAAAGTGAGCTCCTTGTAGGAAGATCCACAGAATTATTACAGTGAGACTTATTTTTTCTATTACCACTGGAGAGGAAGCTTTGGTCTCAAAATCAAACCTCAGTGGATACTGAATCATGTTAACAGAATATCTAGTGAATACCCAATCTTTAAGAGAGGATATACTTGTGGTACACAGTCCAAAATATAAATGTGAACCTACCTAGGAGTAAACAAATTGAAATTGATGACCTAAAACAATTTCCCCCCCGTTGGCTTCCAAACTCATGCATCTAAGATCTCTCCATATTTGTTACATCACACAATCCTATGGGCAAAAGATATTGACAGCCATACTTTCTAGATCAATTTCTGTTTCAATCTATATCTAGGATCAAGGCTTATAAAGCAAAATTTAAAATAGAAAGGTGAAAGCTAGAAAAATAATTAGCCCTTTTCTAAAAAATGACTTTCCTTTAATGTCTTAAGTAATTTACTAGTCAAATATTGGCTTTATTTTATTATAGTTATCATTACTGCAGAATGAATTAATCTACAACTTGGCAGTTCAGAGAGCCATTTTATGATGATTATAGCTATTGGTTAATAGATCCAGAAAGGGCATGTCTGGGCAATTCATGTTGGTGATTTCTCATGAGGACGAGGTTCGATGTAGCTGGGGCTGGAATCATCTTAAGGCTTGGCTGCTTGGAACACCCAAGATGGCTCACTCTCATGACTGACAGCTGATGCTGGCTGCTGGCTGGGGGCTCTGCTGCACTGTTGGCCAGAGTGTCTACATATATCCTCTCCCCACATGGCAGTCCCAGGGTCCTACTACATTGTTCATGGTAGCTGGCTCTGCCCAGAGACAACAATCCACAAGAACAAAGTAAAGACGACATGGTCTTTACTGACCTTGGCTTGGAAATTTCACAATATTATTTCTGCTTCATTCTATTAATAAAAAGCACATCACTGAAGTGGGTCCAGATTCAAGGAAAGGGAACACAGTCTCCTCCTCTCAAAGAAAGGAGTGTTAAAGACTTGGTAATATGTTTTAGAATACCTATGCTTCAATCATGAAGTTCTAATAGTTGATTAGAACCCTAAAAGATAATGTATTTACGTGGTTAAAACTAAATAGATAAAAGTTAGATGACTCTCATATAGTCATATAACAAGAGGCTAAATTTTGAGACTATTTCCAAATGTTAAGAAACAGTAAATGACCAGATAGATGGACAGGTAGATGAATGGATGGACAGATGGATAAATGAATAGATGTAGAGAAATGGAAATGAGGGAAGAAATACTTGGCTGAAACCAAGAGCATAATGGCTATTCCCAACCCTAACATGTACCCTGGGATTGCAAACATCTATTTTGAGGAGACTTACCAGGTAGCTCAGATGTTAAAGAATCTGCCTGCAATGCAGGAGACCTGGGTTCAATCTCTGGGTTGGGAGGACTATCCCCTGGAGGAGGATATGGCAACCCATTCCAATATTCTTGCCAGGAGAATCCCCATGGCCAGAGGAGCCTGGCAGGTTACAGTCCATGGGGTCAAAGTGTCTGACATGAATGAACGACTATCACTTTTACTTTTCCACACTAAAGCCACTGTTCATTCAAAACAATTACTACATAGGGTAAAACTAGGACAAAGGGCAGGTTCTGACATGAAAAATGCTTATTAGGCATTATAAGGAATTGAAGATTTACACAGGAAAAAACCCCACTGGATCAATGCACAACTCCATCTGTTAGGCCAGCTGCTCAATTCTGCTCTTAGAATTGGTAGTACCATGTCAGTTCATGGCAGGATACAGATCCTCTGAAAGTGGAATCAAAAAAAAAAAAAAAAAAAGAAATGCTTTGGCAAAGGAAAATAATTAGATGATTTATTCTGTCCTAAAAACTTATGATCACATTACATGGGCTCTTTAGCCTTCTCAGTCCAGGAAATTACCAGGATACAGAACCAGACTGAGAAAAGGACTAAGACAATGGGAGGTAATATGAGAAATGGTCTCACTTACTTAAAACTTTGAAGGCTGCAACTGGGATAGTCCTCCATTACAACATATGGCTTAGAGACATGAACACTCGTCAAGAAAATGGGATAGAACCTGTCATTGTGGACAGATTGTTAGGGGGTGAAAAGCATGGCGATGGGCATATTATGAGATAAGGACAGCTAGTACCATTACATTTGGAATGCTCTAAAAGCTCCAGAAGCATTTGTTTTGCTCTTTGGATTGGTTCCATCTGTCTGGTATTGCTAAGAATATTTTGACAGTGTAAATTTGTGATATAAGGCAAACTCCACTATATAGTGACATTTATTAGTCAGAAATCCTTGATGGAAAGAGGAAGGATCTGAGACATCGGTTCAAGTGAACTGGAACCAATATACCATGAGGACCACATGAGTGCCATTCAAGGAAACCTTGGTTGGTGGAGACTTTGATGTCAATTTCTAGGGTTTGGGGTGGGCGAAAGGATCTTTGATTTTGACTCTCAACAGCGAGCTGCACAATAGCTCACAGGTAAGATAATTGTTAGCTCTCTGGCTCACTAATTAAAGGAGATGGGGAGCCACAGGGACATTAATTCTGTTCACTCACCAAAATCTCCTTTGGAAAAGGGAATTCCTTTTGAATCCTAAAAGAGATCAATTCGCTGCTTGATATGCACCCATGTGAGTATGAAAAATATGCCTTCAGGCTGAGTGATGTATGAATCAGATGTCAAGCCTCACATGGTAAAATAGTGATATTACCTTTTAATTGCTCTGGGAGATAGAAAAGTCATGTGAAGCTGAAGTGCAGCAACCACTGAAGAGATGGCATCAAAAGGAATCATATTTCAAAACATGAGGGAGCCAAAGGGAAGATCAAAAGCTCCTCTACCTCACTCACCTGTGCCTTGATGTGCTTTGTGTGTCCATTCTAATATTTCTAACACTGCCTTTTAAGTGAATCTGAATTCTTTTCTTTATTCTTTGGAGGTTTCCTGCAGGCGTGCAGGATAAAACAACTTCATTGTTAATCCATTCTCAATTTTAGGTTAAGTGTGGCAATCCCTTGAAACCAAGCTACAAAGCTGATCATCCAGGCTCTAACACTTAATAGCTATGGAAGTTTGAGAGTGTTTCCTCATTTCTGCAATGCAAATATGATGGGTAACTTCCTGAGGTTTTGAGAAGAACTTCAAAAATGTTGAAACTTCTATATTTAACCACTTATACAGGGCCTGGCACATAATTGAAATTCAAGATGTATAAGCTACTGTGATGTGTGTCCATGGTCAGAAAAAGGCCTTTCTTTCCACTAGGAATGCAGTTCAAAAATAAGGAAGAGATGGGTGTGGTCAAAACTTGATGAATGAGTAATAGTTGCTCGCTCATGTAGCCTGCCAGGCTCCTTGGAATCCTCCAGACAAGAATACTGGAGTGGGCTGCCATTTCCTTCTCCAGAAAGACTTGATGGGGCAGAGCAAATCCGAATATGTTGCCACGGCAAGGTTTTCACTCTTCCATACTTGGGCCATCCGCTCCATAGTCTTCGAGGCAAAGGGATTTTTATTCTGCCTTGTCCCTTCGTGGTGTGCAATGCCACTTAGATTTTTTCCTGAAGTGTGATAAATCCAGGGATTTATAAAATTGAGGTTAAAAAATGGCAAAATGCATTTCCAAGCAGATCTATAAACTCTCTATCCCTTGAGTACAAAGCTTTGCCCTCTGGTCACAAATGTTTCAGAAAATACAAGAAAACATGATTTGCTTCCAATACTACATACGGTCAAAATGAAAAGAAAGAAGGAAAAGAAGAGATTTTAAAGGTGACCCCATAATTCCGAAGAGACCTGTTTTTCGTTCTCATAGACTAGCAGCCTCACTCCAAGATTACTGAGTGTGCGGTATCTGTTTTCTATGGGCAGCTGCCAACAGATGGCTTATTTTGAGAGGAGAGAAATATCATTAAGGAACAAAGAGAAATTAGGACTAAATAGGAAATTAAATATGTTCTTGGGATTACAACTGATGATCAAGGAGTTGCAAACCAGTGATTTGCAGCTTAATATTTTGCCTGCAGCCAATACCCACTGTTTTAGGGAAACCTTAATATTAAGAAGGCTGTTCTCACACCATGCAATCTATTTGTCTTTCTGTCTTGCCAGCGCCTTTGCCAAACATCATAATTTGCCCAGAATCCTGAATTGCAAGATGAACAAATAATATTCATTTCCTCCATGGAGAAAACATCCTTTGATTGAATTGTCTCCTTCCATGCCACTCACTGCTGTGCGTGCTGCCTGTCAGACGTGCGAAATGGAGTTGAGCCTACTTGAGAGCAGAGTATAAATTAGCTTCCGAATGAAAACAGTTAGACGAAAAATTTTCAAATGACAGCCAAACTCGACCGGCTCCTAAAGCACTCTCTGAAGTCTCTCTGAGGATTGCATCATGAAAATGAGGGGCCCAGAAGCCCAAACTGTGACCGGACCATTGTTTCCTGGGTTCAGGAATTTTCCTGGAAGACCATGGGGGATGGAAGGCAAGCAGAAAAAGGTAAGCTTTCTCTAAAAACCAGCTATCACTGTTGACTTTTAAAGCTACATCGATCTATTATTTTACCTAACAATAATTAAATATGATAACAAGGGACTTCCTTGGTGGTTTAGTGGTTAGGAACCCACCTCCCAATGCAGGGAACACAGATTCGATTTCTGGTCCAGACACGAAGATCCTACATGCTGCGAAGCAACTAAGCCGGAGTGCCGCAACGAATCACTGAGCCTGCGCGCCCTAGAGCCCAGGCTCTGCAACAAAAGAAGCCAATGCAGTGAGAAGCCCGTTCACTGCAACTAGAGAGCAGCCTCTGCTCATTGCAACTAGAGAAAGCCGGTGCGCAGCAAGGAAGACCCAGCACAGACAAAAATTAAAATAAATATAATAACAAAGAAAAACCGATCAATGGACTATTTGCTCAGTCATGTCCTACTCTTTGCGACCCCATGGACTGCAGCCTACCAAGCTCCTCCCTCCATGGGATTCTCCAGGCAAGAATACTGGAGTGGGTTGCCATTTCCTTCTCCAAGGGATCTTCCCAACCCAGAGATTGAACCCAGGTCTCCTACATTGCAGGCAGATGCTTTTACCTCTGGGCCACCAAGGAAGCCCCAAATGAAACATAACTCCATCCAAAGGTAGTGTTCAAATGTATCCAGAGAGGTAGAAGAGGATGTTTGGCTACCCAGAGCTTGTCAAGCCCTCCAGCACCGCATTGATACATTCACGACCAAATTTACCATGCAGTCCTTGGACACAGGTCTGACTCTGTTCCCACATGATGACAATGCCAGGGAATCTAATCTTGGATGACTCCTAAATTAGTCGTGGCAAAATTCAGAGTATTCCAGGAGGCACTGTGATAAAGAATCCACCTGCCAATGCAGGAGATACAAGAAACACGGGTTCAATTCCTGGGTCAGGAAGATCCTCCAGAGTAGGAAATGGCAACTCACTCCAATATCCTTGCCTGGAAAATTCCATGGACAGAGGATCCTGGCAGGCTACAGTCCATGGAGTCACAAAGCATCAGATAGGACTGTGTGCGCTCACACATACACACAATTCAGAGACTACATTGAAAATTGTAATCAGTCCCCTCCCAGACGAGCTGTTAAATAAGTGAGAACCTATTAAAAATGATTGAGAATCATTCTTGCCCCCACCTAGAGAGTCTACATTCTTGAGACCAGAGTTTGGGTTTTCTCTTTTAGCTCAGTCTATGGCTGTATGAGAATCACTGAGCCTTTCTGCTGGGCTGTGATTACTGATGGCACAGCCAGCTTCTCTAGCAAACGGGGGGAAAAAATAATAATCGGGCGTCAGTCCATGCTCCAGAGTCTAGGTGCTGTGAGCTGAGTGACTCCTTGACTGAGGGTCCCTGTCCCGGCTGCTTCCCCAACTCTGCATCCACACCTCTTCCCTAGACTTTGCCGGGCTCTTCATTATTGGTAGGTCACCTCCCCTGGGAGCTTGATGCTGAGCTCAGCCACGTGACTTGCTCTGGCCAATAAGACACAGCAGATGCGACGCAGCGTCTCAAAGCATTTGGCTCACTGCGCCTGCTCAGCCGCGTACCTCTGCCGTTCCCATGAGAAAGCTGTGCCCAGGCAGGCCTCTGGTCCCAGACAGAGGACCAAGGAGTAGAAGACACCTTGCTGACCTGACCACTCCTGACCGAGGTCAGCCAGCAGCCCGCCGGTCCCTGTTCGCACAGCAGCAGGCACAGCTGAGGCCAGCGCAGCCGCTCAGCCCCAGTTGCTGTCCCTATAGATTCATGGACCAAATAAGTGCTTACTGCTATTAGTCACTAATTTTTTGGTGGGAGAAGGGGGACTAAATGTTTTAAGTGAAGTCGCTCAGTCGTGTCGACTCTTTGCGACCCGCGGACTGTAGTCCACCAAGCTCCTCTGTCCATGGGATTCTCCAGGCAAGAATACTGGCGTGGGTTGCCATTTCCTTCTTAAAACGGTGGCAATAGAAAACTACACACCTTTTAAAAGTAGGGGAAGCTTTGCTTCCTTGTCTGAATGGAAACCATTTTTAAGTTTCCATTCTCTGCAGCACAACATCCCATCATTCTACTATTGTGGCTTGAAAGTCAAAGAAATGACATTCCTGGCACTTGAAGAACAATATATATTCAATATATAGCTCTGAGGGCTTCCCTGGTGGCTCAGACGGTAAAGCGTCTGCCTGCAATGCGGGAGACCTGGGTTCGATTCCTGGGTTGGGAAGATCCCCTGGAGAAGGAAAGGGCAATCCACTCCAGCACTGTTGCCTGGAAAATCCCATGGATGGAGGAGCCTGATAGGCTACAGTCCATGGGGTCGCAAAGAGTCGGACACGACTGAGCGACTTCACTTCACATGTAGCTCTGAACATGGGAAGGTCTATCTGTGATACCATTAAAACAATAGCAGCTGATCTTACTGAGAGCCTACTATGTGCCAAATGCTTTTTAGTATAGCCTCAATATTCACTACAACCTTATAAGTGGAGCATATTATCCATCCCCATTGAATAGATGATGAAATTGACACTCAGAAAAGCTAAGCGACTTACTCAGGAAACTACAACTAATGTATTTGAACCTGTATTTCAGTGGCTCAAACCAAATATAGTGCCCCAGGCCAAATTCTCCTAATAGTATTTAAAATAGTATTAAAATAGTATCAAAGGATTTTTAGCAGTAAATCATTTTTGAATTAATTTATTTTTTATTGAAGGATAATTGCTTTACAGAATTTTGCTGTTTTAGGATATATGTATACCTGTGGCTGATTCATGTTGAGGTTTGATAGAAAATGGCAAAATTCTGTAAAGCAACAAGTCATTTCATAGAAATAGTTTTATAAAGGTACAGGAAGGAGTGAAAACTGCAGTCAGCTCTAAGAGAGCATATAGTTCTAAATCTATGTATGTCTGTGCTTATCGCATTTTGGCCCCAGAACAGGAACATTAGCAAGGCACCCCAGTTCCTAAAGGAGTTTTTCTTCACTTCTCAGACCCTCACTCTCTGCCAGCAGGTGAGATTCAGAAGAGTCATTTGCTCTGAAGAGTTGAGATAGAGAAAGGACAAGTCCTGGGCCTGCAAACAGAGTTGGTATTATTCACCAAAGAATGATTAAGTTCCCAGTCACAGGGAAGGCAAAGGTTAAGACCTCCATTTTTTAAGAAATCTCTTGGCTGTTTGATGAAGCTTACAATAGTAAATATTGCAAGAGCCAATGCTTCTGTGAAATTGTGTTGAGGAACAGATTTCAGAGAAGTCAAAATCAGTCAAGTGCCCAAAACGGTAGAGTTCTGACAGTGCATTTTCATTCCCTCCTTCCAGTCTTCTTTTAAGCAATCCATCTCCGAAGGGCCATTGAAGTCTTACCTCATTCCAGGCCTCTCCCTATGAAGATTGTAGGAGCACGCCGTTAGTCCCCTCCACTCTGAATATCCCTGGTGAGTATGGCCTCATATCTCTCAGTCCAACTTTCTCAAGTGGTTTCTTAGTAGGTCCATGTGAATACATAAGATTCTCAGACCTCTAGCTTAAAGGTGATGATAATTTTGACAATAATATCTACTATTTGATGCACTTTTCTATATGCCTAGTCTCTTTAGAGTCACTGTGTTCACAATAATCCTAGAAAAGTGAAAGTCGCAGTCGTGTCCAACTCTTTGCGGCCCCATGTACTAGAGTCCGTGGAATTCTCCAGGTCAGAATACTGGAGTGGGTAGCCTTTCTCTTCTCCAGGGGAATCTTCCCAACCCAGGGATCGGACCCAGGTCTCCCATATTGCAGGCAGATTCTTCACCAGCTGAGGCAAAAGGGAAGCCCAACAATACTGGAGTGGGTAGCCCATCCCTTCTCCAGGGGATCTTCCCAACCCAGGAATCGAACCGGGGTCTCCTACATTGCAGCAGATTCTTCACCAACGAAATTATCAGGGAAGCCCAATAAGCCTAGAAGTTGGTACTATTATGCATGCATGCTAACTCGCTTCAGTCATGTCCGAATCTTTGCTACCCCATGGATTGTAGCCCCCCAGGCTCCTCTGTCCATGGGATTCTCCAGGCAAGTACAATGGAGTGGCTTGCCATTTCCTTCTCCATGGTACTATTATAATCCTTATGTTATAAAGAAGCAACTGAAGCTTACAAAGGTCACATAGGTTTGTTTGTTGTTGTTTTTTTTTTAATGCGGACCTGTTTTAAAGTCTTTATTGAATTTGTTACAATACTGGTTCTGTTCTATGTTTTGGTTTTTGACTGTAAGAAAAGTGGGATTTAGCTGCCAGACCTGGGATTGAACCTGTGCTGCCTGCCGGAAGATGAAGTCTTAGCCACTGGGCTATCGGTGAAGTCCCACACAACTTGCTCAAGGTCACAGAGCCAGAGAATGGTTGAGTGGGATCTGAGACAGTCAGTCTGACTCCAACAACTTTGGCTTTGACTGTCTCCACGAAAGACACCCTCTGATATTCTTGGTGTAACCTGGAGGTGCCTGGCACACTGAGAGATGCAGACCAGGCCCTCATCCGTGTGAATATTACAGGTCACAACCTCAAAAGTTTCCAGGAATTGCCCAGCGTGCCTGTGTGAGCACAGTGCCTATGTGGCTGGAAGGCTGGATGCCCAAGGTAGGCTCATTTCTAGCATGATTTGGGCCTTTTAATAAATATGACACGTTCCTACATGGTTTGGGCGGGTAGATAGAGCATTGTATGAAGGCCTATATGTGCTGTGTGCTAAGTCGCTTCAGCTGTGTTTTACTCTTTGTGACCCCATGGACTGTAGCCTGCCAGGCTCCCCTGTCCACTGAATTTCCCAGGCAAGAATACTGGAGTGGGTTGCCATTTCCTCCTCCAGGGGATCTTCCTGATCCAGGAATCAAATCTGTGTCTCTTATGTCTCCTATGTTGGAAGTTGGGTTCTTTACCACAACGTCACCTGGGAAGCCCTTAAGGTCTATATATCACATGCAAACATGGATTGTAGAGATTCTTTTCAATGCCTATGTCCCCAACAGTTGCACAACAGTTATTCAGCAGCTGGATTTACTCAACATCTACCACACATGAGGTGCCATGTTGGACAATAGAGTTACAGATGTAAAAAAATGTTCTCAGAATTTTTTTTTCCTTAGAAAATCTATTAAAGAGAAATCTATTAAGGATTTGGCTAAGTGTTCTGAGCTTTCTGAAGAAAACTGTTAGGCAAAACTTCTATAACACCCAAGATGCTGCTTTGGGACATATGGATATGTGTCAGTCATATTATGGAATCAAAATATGCTGAAAAAAATAAAAAGACTCCGCTCTTTCCACTGAGTCTGGGCTGCTTGCCCATTATCAAGACTCAGCGCATCAATACCACATTGTTGAAAGTGATCTGTGAAGGGGGGCTCCTGTATTTGTATACTTGGCTCTTGCCTTTTTTCAAATTTCTACTCAATATCCAAGTTTTTTCTCTCCTATCAGTATAACTTGAATATGTTAAAAATATTAAATAAAGAGAAATGAAAGTGATTGTAGTAGGCAGTGAACCTGAAGCCTCTCTTTTTAAGAGTCATTGGTTTCTATATGCCAGACTCATAAAACCAGTTTTTAAAAAAGCACTACTTGAATATTCCCTTGGGATATCAAACTCAGTGTAAGTAACGAAAACTGGACAGTTTTCATGCATTTCCTATTTATCTGAATAGCACCCTGTTATGCATTCCATTGTATCCTCTAAAACTTCTCAGGTTCCAGTCTAACCTGCAGCAGTTCAAAATGTGACCTTATCAGGGAAAAGCACCACTGCAGATGTTATTAGTTAAGATGAGTCATACCAGAAAAAGTGGGGAGGCTACCTCAATAGGTCTGGTGCCCTCATAAAAAGGGGAAAGTTGGACATAGACATACACAAGATGAGAATGCTATGTGACAATGAAGACAGAAGTCTGAGCGATGCTTTGCAAACACAGAACATCAAAGACTGCCAACAAACCACCGGAAGCTAGAAGAAAGAATGAAACAGAGTCTACCCTGCCCTCCTCAGATGGAATGAACCTTCATGATACCTTGCTTTTGGAATTTCTAGCACCCCAAGCTATGAAACAGTAAATTTCTGTTGTTTAAGCCACCCAGTTTGTGATATTTTGTTATGGCAAGCCTCGCTGATATATATCCTATCAACCCAGTTACCCAGGGATTCTTCCTAAGCCTTCGGCCCAATCATCAAATTTTAGATGTATTTTACGCAGTCCCCTCCCTTCCACATCCAGTGCCTTGTCCTTGGTTCAAGTGCTCAGTATTCTCATTTAAATTGCTACAGGAGTCTTTTACTTGGCCACCCTGCCTTCTCTTCTTATTCCTTGCCTTACCTCCCAATCCATCCTCCACACTTTAGCCAAGGTCATCTTTCTAAATGTCAAATCTGAGGTCAGTCTTTTACTGAAGATCCCTGCACCCTATAGGATACATATCCTAATGACCTTTAGACATCTTAACACTTTAGCTTAGCATTCAAGGCTGCTCATGATTTGGTCCTGACCAACCATTCAGCCCATCTTGCTGCTCCCCCATGTTTAAGTAATATTTCATGTCCTGCAGCCAGTCATGCTGAGCTATTTGCCATCATCCGTGCATCCATGCTGTCTGTCATCCTCTATTTTTACATATTCTTCCGTACGCTCCCCAGGTGGAATTCTCTTTCAGCTACAACGTTCTCTGTCATCATCACTTTCTCTCTCCTCCATAAAGGTTAGTATAGTGCTCAACACTGAGTAGTTTTTAAACAGGTGTTTATTGAGTGAAAATGTAAAATCAGAATTTCATCTTGTTAAGATATGAGCCTCCACCATGCTGGACAGCCCAGGAGAAAAAAATGCCTCAGTTGAACCAACAAGTCAGTGAGAGTATCTCCAGTCAAACCTGAGTTCACTAAATTCTACTCCAATATTGAAATAACAATTTATTGGACAATAAGCCAATGTGATTTCTGAACAGATACTGGAAAAGCAATAAAATAATACAAAATAAATACAAGCAGAGTTAGTATGTTTCAGTCTTGCTGCACACTTGGCCCAGGTTTCCTGTAATATTAAAGAGCTGGCAGGCAGGATGGTCTTAGATGGTTCTGTGTGCATGTGTGGTACTGATTCACACCCGTGTCCTCCCACAGTCAGCTTAAGCCCCACATGCTCCTCTTTGTCTCCAATATGAATCTTTCTCTTTTTAGAGAAAACATTTGGCTCACACAATATACCATGGGTTTATATGAGTTTCATGCCTTTCCTAGATCTCTTGTGATTCTGAAGCCTGCTGCAAAAGACATATTTATCACTGTATTTGTTGGTTAAATGCATTCCTAAGTGTTGCTTTAAAGGGAAAAATTCAAGATTTATATATTAAGAACAAAAGATAAAAAACAGAAAATTGTCCTATTATGTATTTAAAGTCAAAGTATTTTATATATTTTATATTTTGTATAAATATATTAAATTTTTATATATTTATTTTATGTATTTCATACCTTATAACTTATATAAATGCTTTATATAATATTCTAGGGCATATTATCAGCCAAAAAAGCATTCAAATAGCAAACAGCAACCTAATCTGTTGACACTGAGTAAGAAAACTCAATTATTTTTGTTCCTCCTTATGACTGTTTTGTTTTCACTTTTAAACTATGTTGTCCATGAAATAGATTTCTTCAAAATTTCTCCAAAAAAAATCATTTTTTTCTCACTCATTCAAAATATGCGTAGTCTAAGAGTCAAAGGAGAATGAGTCGGTTTAAGAAAATGATACTTTTCTAGTTTTACGTGAGCTGTGCTCTCTCTCTAGCCTTTATAGAACAAGGTGCATAATCAATCAGATGTTCTACACTACAGAGTGAAGTTTCATTCCCCAAACTGTCAATGGATCTGTTCGTTCACCTGCAATTCTAGCAAGCATCTCAAACTCAACGTGTTCAAAGCTGAGCACTCTCTCTTTTGTCCAAACTTGCTCTTTTTCCTAAGTCCTAAAATGGAGTTAGCAGGTGAAGGTGAAGTCGCTCAGTTGTGTCTGACTCTTTGCGACCCCGTGGACTGTAACCTACTAGGCTTCTCCGTCCATGGGATTCTCCAGGCAAGAATACTGGAGTGGGTTGCCATTTCCTTCTCCAGAGGATCTTCCCAACCCAGGGATCGGACCCGGGTCTCCCGCATTGGAGGCAGACGCTTTAACCTCTGAGCCACCAGGGAAGCAGAATCACCCTTTATATAGTCACTGAGCTGGAGACCTCTGTTTCTCCTGAATTCCTTCTCTGATATCAACAACTGCTCAGTGGGTCTTGTTGATTCTACCTCCCAAGTGCCTTCGGAATCCACTGCTTCCTTTCCATTTTTTGACTTTACCTCTGAGCCACCAGGGAAGCAGAATCACCCTTTATATAGTCACTGAGCTGGAGACCTCTGTTTCTCCTGAATTCCTTCTCTGATATCAACAACTGCTCAGTGGGTCTTGTTGATTCTACCTCCCAAGTGCCTTCGGAATCCACTGCTTCCTTTCCATTTTTTGACTTTGAGAGTCTGTTGCTGCCTTGGCACCTAGCACAGTGCCGGATGTGTACATTGCAAGCACTCAGTAATGTTCCGCAAGTGAGTAAAAGGGCAGTTAAACGGAGAGCTTAGATAGGTCTGTTTTCTTTTTCTTTCCTAGACAACTACAATAGTCTCCTATGTGAAATCCCAATTACGGATTGTTCTACTCTCCAATTTGACCTCTAAATTGACTACAGGAGTTATTCTTCTAAAACATAGCCAAGCATATCATTCCCTGCTCAAAACAGTTGATGGCTGTTATTGTTCATGATAAGGGAGGCAGACAGTCTGCTAAGTGCTAGGGATACACTGATGAGCAAGTAATGGCCTTGATGTTGAAAGACAGGCATTAATCACCTAATTACTCTATTACAAAACTCTAAGATGCTTTAAAAGCATACAACCAGGGTCATGAACCAGCTTGGGAGACAGAGCGAGATTCCCAGAATGCGAGTTGTAGGAGGAGTTTCCAGGCCAAGTAAAAGGACTAATCACAGCAAGTGAACAAATCATGCAAAGTCCATGTGTAGAAAGAATCTTAGGGCCTTTGAGGAGCTCAGAGGAGAGAAGTGGGTACAGAACTTGGAGCTAGTGGTGAGCAGTGTGTGTGGAGGCCACAAGGATATGCAGGAGTGCTGGGTATCCTTTGCTGACCACCCTAAGAAAAACCCATTGAAGGATTATAAACAAGCCCTGGGTTGCTCTCACTGTTTTTGTTTTTAATTTAGTCCTTTAAAAAGTACTCAGAGAGGCATATCTTAGGATGGGCAGGATTGCATTAAAGTTCTGGACCACTGGAAATGAACCTAGGAGCAACATTATATAATTATTCAAGGTTGTCAAAGTATGAATAAAGGATAAGTTTCAGCCCATCAGCACGTCAGTGGATTGGCATAACTCATTGCATAGTGACTTCACTATTGTTTCTTAATCCATATTAATCACATGCATTTTCAGCAAGCGAAAACGGTCACTGCACTCTCTGTAACAACCTATTCTGCAAAGCGAAGATAACAGCACAATTAATACATGTGATAAATGCAAGAACACCCCAGCTTTGTTTCTGATCTCACTTTTTAATCAACATGGAGACCTTTTAACATTTAACTTCCTTTTTTTTTTTTTAATGCTTCTGAAGACGTTCAATCTCCTGGGCTCTTGGAATAATGGAATTCACTTTCCTTTGTTTCAATAGCTGAGGAACAATCACCCTCCTCTCCCAGTTCTTCATTTGTGCCAAGACACAACCCATGTGGAAGTGACAACAAGAATTTCACCGTCTCTGCTCAAAGACCTTCCTGTAAAGAATAAAACCGAAGATGACATGTCTTTATCAGCAACTGCCAGCTCAAAAACTTCCATTTGGGACAGATACATTAATCTGTGTACTTGCTGAGATCGCTTTAGACTCCAGACTCTGGAAAGCAGAAGTGCTGATGAGGGGCTCAGCGTCACATGGCAGGCAGACCCTGTCGCCTGCTGCAGTTTTATTGTTCTTGTAATTGCAATAATAAATAAAACACTATGACCTTCAGTGTTCACTGTGATACCTCAGATTACTGCTTCAATTTCTGTCCAGGAGCTCCTCTTCTTCAGAGAGCATCCTTTTCAGTCTTACTTTTTGAAATGAACATCTGTGTTACCCTCCAAAATTGCTACGTTTATCTGCTAATAAGTTTGTCCAAGAGACACTTTCCTTATTTTCTGGTTGCCTATTTATTTCTCATCCATAAGTACTCACCACAAATTTAGGTGAAATACTCAGATTAACTTTCATGCTGAAAATATATGTGCAGAGATGGAAATCCCAGATACAGGAGACCTAAGATTAGAAAGTGTCCTGTCAGGAAACAGAAGAGGACTTGCCTTGCTTGTTCACTTGCATAGTAAACCCTGGGTGCCACTCTTCTGTTTACAGATCCCTCATGGATGGAGTTAAGTAGAGACCGAATTACGGGGGTCTCCATCCAGCAATCTGGGAATCACGTTTGTCTTTCAAATAGCATAGAACAGTGATTTTCCATCACTTGGAGGGCTTATTAAAACATAAATAGTTTCTGGCCCTGTCTCCAGAGTTTGATTCAGCAAGACTGAGGTAGGGCCTGAGAATATTTACATTTCAGACAAGTTTCCAAAACCACATCTTGAGACCTACTGGTAGAAGAGTAAAGAGACTTTACATTGTCTGTAGGAGCTACTATAAAATAGAATGTTCAAACTATTGACATGGAAATGCCTAAATGTATGAAACCAATCAAAGATGGTAGAATTTAGATTTTTCACTTAAAGCACAGACATGCTGCTAAGTTGCTTCAGTCATGTCCGACTCTGTGCAATCACATAGATGGCAGCCCACCAGGCTCCCCTGTCCCTGGGATTCTCCAGGCAAGAATACTGGAGTGGGTTGCCATTTCCTTCTCCAATGCATGAAAGTGAAAAGTGAAAGTGAAGTCATTCAGTCGTGTCTGACCCTCAGTGACCCCACAGACTGCAGCCTTCCAGGCTCCTCTGTCCATGGGATTTTCTAGACAAGAGTACTGGAGTGGGGTGCCATTGCCTTCTCCAAAAGCACAGACATAACACACCTTAAAGAATATAAGTGATATATCTAAGGTCACAAACCAGTTGGCAATGGAGTAGAGGGTATAACATGTTCTGAATTTCGCCCATCTGTGTTTGCTCTACCACTATCTTGGAAGCCAGATGTGACACCAACTCTGCGATTCATGGGGTGGCAAAGAGTCGGACACGACTGAGCGACTGAACTGAACTGAACTGATACCATTGGTTATGACATTTTTATAGTGAAATTTGGATCAATTATATGATTGCAACTGGTAAACATATTAGTTTTCACACCTGCCATTACACTTTTTAGACTCCCTTTGATTATTTAAAACACAAGCACAAAACAAAACTTCTACATTAAAAAAAAAGTAGGTATATATTACTTTTGTTCAGGCAAGGAAGAAACCTGAAAGGAAGGAAAAACTGCATTTACTTCCAAGGAGAAAAAGTTTGAACCCTATCAAATACTGTGTTATTTTAAAGGCAACCAATGGATTTCGGTCAATCTGGATATGTTAAAATGAATAATTCATTTATTTATTTCATGTAATAGGCTTTATCGTGATGGTTTTATATTCTTCTACCAATGAATGTGTACATGATTTTAGCCATGTGTTTTTCAGAGAGATTTTAAAGAAATTTAATTTTAATTACTGTGTTCAGAGGGCTTCCCAAGTGTCCCAGTGGTAAAGACTCCACCTGCTAATGCAGGAGATGAGGGTTTGATCCCTGGGTTGGGAAGATCCTCTGGAGAAGGAAATGGTGACCCACTTCAGTATTCTTGCCTGGGAAATCCCACAGACATAGGAACCTGGAGGGCTGCAGTCCATGGGGTCACAAAGAGTTGCACACAACTGAGAAGTCAACACACACACACACACACACACACACACACACACAATGAGCTCAGAAAGAAATACATCTCCATGAGACAAACACTGTCACAAGTGGCCGTGAAGTCCATGTCTCCTGGTCTCATGTCAGGGAGCCTTTCAAAGTTGCGGAGGTCACACTGATCCCATCAGTATGGTATAATGCAGAACCCATCTGGATTTTGCTTCCCAAACCCGAGTTTGAGTCCTGCCCATTACTCTGTAACCTTTGGCAAGTTAATAAAATGCCTCAGGGTTATCTGTACAATTGGAAAACAAAACAAAACAAAACACCCCTCCCCTCCCACCTCACAGGTAGTGCTGGAGCCAAAAGGTGGTTTGGGAAAGACACAGCCTCTCCGCAATTTCCATCAGATCCTTCCTGCCAGTCATGCCTCTCTCATCAAGGCACCTAACAATCTAAGTAGAAAGAGTAAATTTGAAAATGCAGCTGGAATTTCTAGACAAGCCTCCTACTCAATGCTTCCTCCTGCTATATCGCTTCCCCTACCCAACAGCCACACTGTCCCCTTGAACCTGCTTCTCTGCAGAAAATCCAGGGCTTGCCTAGCCCACCCTGCATCCACGGTCACACCTGGGCTATATCTGCAGAGTGCCTGTCACTGACTCCCTTTTCTTCCCTTACTAACTTGCCTCCCTGAGTGAGTCATTAACTGTGCTAGGACTGAGTTTCTTCTCAAGAAAAAAAAAAAAAGGAGTAGAATGAATTACCTTTAAGATTTTTTCTTTTTCTTTCTTTAAAAAAAATAACTATCAAAACTGCACTTAGATTATCCAAGTAATAGAAATTGGAAAATTTGGGCAGGGGGTGGGTGGGGAATAAATGTTTATATATTACAGTAGAAAGCATCTGTCTCATGTAAGATTGGTTTAATGTTTGAAATCATTATGACCTATGTACACTTATTTTATCTCCTGCCTTTCTCTTTAAAAAAGATAGATCAACAATTGGGCCATCAAAATTGTTCTTCCCAAGGAAAATATCATTTATTCTATCACTAAACTTTTAGAATGAGCTTCAAAATCCTTAGGGAGAAATGCTGGCTTCATTTAAAGGGTACACTCAGCATCCTGATGTGAATAGTAGTGAGCGTTGTTTGGACTTACTTTTGAATTATTGCTTTGCATGAATGACATCGTCACACCCCTTATTAAAGGTGAATACTAAATCCATTTCAATGAAAAATAAACACAGAAACAGCACAGTGTACAAAAGAAGTAAATAAGTAACACACCTAGAACAGACTTCATGAGTGCCAAGGATACATGATTATTAACCAGGAACTTGAAGGAGTAAATCATGGGCTGCTCTAACCTCTCTGGTCTGGAAAAGTCCTTAGAGATGCTTTTGAACTGTGGTGCTGGAGAAGACTCTTGAGTCCCATGGACAGCAAGGAGATCAAACCAGTCAATCCTAAAGGAAATCAACCCTGAGTTCTCATTGGAAGGACTGATGCTGGAGCTTAAGCTTCAATACTTTAACCATCTGATGTGAAGAACTGACTCACTGGAAAAGACTCTGATGATGGGAAAGACTGAGGGCAAGAGAAGGGGGTGACAGAGGATGAGATGGTTGGATGGCATCACCAGCTCAATGGACATGAGTTTCAGCAAACTCCGGGAGAATAGTGAAGGACTGGGAATCCTGGTGTGTTGCAGTCTATGGAGTCACAAAGATTTGGACACGACTGAGCGACTGAACGTGACTGAGCGACTAAACTGAACTGAACTGAGCGACTGAACAACAATAGTCAAGATTTCAACCCCCGTTAATTCTCATATGAGAACAAGGAATCCTATGAGGGTTTCAGATAACTTGCCCAGACCATGGAGCTCATCCAAACAAAGCCAGGAGTAGAAGAAAGATTTTCTGAGATCCAAACCAATGTTTTCTGAGAAAAGAGGCAGATTCAGGAAGGTGATAAATTTAATATGAGGTAGTGCATTCATAGCTTTTGGGAATGCTTTTTTAAAAAATATTTTTTGCATGTTTTGATGCTTATTTTTCTCATGAGAATATGTTAATTTGCACATAGGAGAAACACTGTAATCAGTGAGCAAAAAGATAAAATTAAAAAATCATATGGTTGAATAATTTTTAAAAATCTCACTTTATTATCTTCCTCAGTAATGGTGCCAAGCTTTCTTTTTTCAACTTATCAGACAGGTAACTAAAACTCAAATATTCTGTAAATCATGAAACTGACAAAAATTAACAAAAAAAAAAACAGAATCAAGCAAAAAACTAGATAAACATTTTACATGTTATGTTCTGCTAAGTTTGCCAGATTTAGCAAAGAAAAATATAGGCTATCCAATTAAATTTGAATTTCAGATGAAAAAATAATTATTTTAATATAAGTATGTCTCAAATATTTCATGGGACATAAATTCAAATTAAACTGGGCATTCTATATTTTATGTTGAAATCCTAGATTGGCCCATATTAAAATATTTAATTAAAATGTCACTTGGTGGTAAATTAGTGCCAACTCGATATAGTTACTAAGTTTTACTATGCAGAACTAAATTTTCTCAAGTCTATGAAACAAGAAGGCATTCAATATTCAGTGGATATTGGGGGTAGTGATTTATTTCCAAGGAATAAAATGAATTAGTAATTTGAAAAGGACATGTGGATTTTATTTATGTATTCATGAAGTATACTCCATGAAACAAAGCAAAGCAATCACAAAGACAATAGACCTTCCCTTATTGCTGAATGCAGTTAATTGATCTTTAGCATAAAACTAATACTCAATTTAAATCAATAATTCTTTGGTAAGTATTTTGCTAAATTTTATCCTTGTGGCACACAGAAATATAAAGGAGACCTGAACAAAAAAAGAGAAAGTAGTAACATAAGATTTGTACTGGATACTCATATGTAGATCAGTATATGTAGTCAGTAATTTTGCCAATCTAGATTCTGTTCTGATTTTTCAAATATATTACAATATCTCACTGTATACAATGTCTGACTGTATCTATACAGTCAGAAAAAACAAGACTGGGACCTGACTGTGGCTCAGCCATGAACTCCTTATTGCTAAACTCAGACTTAAATTGAAGAAAGTATGGAAAACCACTAGACCATTCAGGTATGACCTAAATCAAATTCCCTTATGATTATACAGAGGGAGTGAGAAATAGATTTAGAGGATTAAATCTGACAGAGTGCCCGATGAACTATGGATGGAGGCTTGTGACACTGTACAGGAGACAGGGATCAAGACCATCCCCAAGAAAAAGAAATGCAAAAAATCAAAATGGCTGTCTGAGGAGGTCTTACAAATAGCTATGAAATGAAGAGAAGTGAAAAGCAAAGGAGAAAAGGAAAGATATACCCATCTGAATGCAGACTTCCAAAGAATAGCAACGGGAGATAAGAAAGCCTTCCTCAGGGATCAGTGCAAAGAAAGAGAGAAAAACAATAGAATGGGAAAGATGAGTGATCTCTTCAAGAAAATTAGAGACACCAAAGGAACATTTCATGCAAAGATGGGCACAATAAAGGACAAAAATGATATGGGAGCTAACAGAAGCAGAAGATATTAAGAAGAGGTGGCAAGAATACACAGAAGAACTGTATAAAACAGATCTTCACAACCCAGATAATCACGATGGTGTGATCACTCACCTAGAGCCAGACATCCTGGAATGTGAAGTCAAGTGGGCCTTAGGAAGCATCACTATGAACAAAGCTAGTGGAGATGATGGAATTCCAGTTGAGCTATTATTTCAAATCCTGAAAGATGATGTTGTGAAAGTGCCAATATGCCAGAAAATTTGGAAAACTTAGCAGTGGCCATAGAACTGAAAGAGGTCAGTTTTCATTCCAATCCCAAAGCAAGGCAATGCCAAACAATATTCAAACTACCGTACAATTGTACTCATCTCACGTGCTAGTAAAGTAATGCTCAAAATTCTCCAAGCCAGGCTTCAGCAATACGTGATCTGTGAACTTCGAGATGTTCAAGCTGGTTTTAGAAAAGACAGAGGAACCAGAGATCAAATTGCCAACATCCGCTGGATCATCGAAAAAGCAAGAGAGTTCCAGTAAAACATCTATTTCTGTTTTATTGACTATGCCAAAGCCTTTGACTGTGTGGATCACAATAAACTGTGGAAAATTCTGAAAGAGATGGGAATACCAGACTACCTGACCTGCCTCTTGATGTATGCAGGTCAGGAAGCAACAGTTAGAACTGGACATGGAACAACAGACTAGTTCCAAATAGGAAAAGGTGTATGTCAAGGCTGTATATTGTCACCCTGCTTATTTAACTTATATGCAGAGTAATGAGAAATGCTGGGCTGGAGGAAGCACAAACTGGAATCAAGATTGCTGGGAGAAATATCAATAACCTCAGCTATGCAGATGACACCACCCTATGGCAGAAAGCAAAGAAGAACTAAAGAGCCTCTTAAGAAAGTAAAAGAGGAGAGTGAAAAAGTTGGCTTAAAGCTCAACATTCAGAAAATGAAGATCATGGCATCTGGTCCCATCACTTCATGGCAAATAGATGGGGAAACAGTGGAAACAGTGTCAGACTTTATTTTGGGGGGCTCCAAAATCACTGCAGATGGTGATTGCAGCCATGAAATTAAAAGACACTTACTCCTTGGAAGGAAAGTTATGACCGATCTAGACAGCATAATAAAAAGCAGAGGTAACTTTCCACAAATGTCTGTCTTAGTCAAGGCTATGGTATTTCCAGTGGTCATGTATGGATGTGAGAGTTGGGACTGTGAAGAAAGATGACCACCAAAGAATTGATGCTTTTGAACTGTGGTGTTGGAGAAGACGCTTGAGAGTCCCTTGGACTGTAAGGAGATCCAGCCAGTCCATCCTAAAGGAGATCAGTCCTGGGTGTTCATTGGAAGGACTGATGTTGAAGCTGAAACCCTAATACTGTGGCCTCCTGATGCGAAGAGCTGACTCATGGGAAAAACCTTGATGCTGGGAAAGATTGAAGGTGGGAGGAGAAGGGGACAACAGAGGATGACATAGTTGGATGGCATGACCGCCTCAATGGACATGAGTTTGGGTAAACTCCAGGAGTTGGTGATGGATAGGGAGGCCTGGTGTGCTGCAGTCTGTGGGATTCCAAAGAGTTGGACACAACTGACTTACTCAACTCAACTGATAATTGTCTCAAAACAGTGTCAATGATATAATGCAGAATTTGAAAGTTGTACTCCATTTCTTTTTAGGTGTTTTTCTCTATTTTAACAATTTGTATATTCATATAACAAAAGCTTTATTCTCTTAAGTTATAATAGCTATTGAATTTTGGAGGTTCATTGTTCTTTTCTTTCACTGTGTTTGAAGACTTTTAAAACAAGTTGGGGGAGAAGAGAAAAATGTGAGAAAGAGTAAACAGTGATGCAATCTTTAAAATAAGTTTTGGGAACAGCAAAATAAATAGTGCTCAGGTCATTCAGTCTAGTGTATCGAATACACCACAGCCTGAATGGTTTATAAACAACAGAAATTTATTTCTCACAGTTCTGGAGGCTAGAATTCTGAGATTGGGTGCCAGTGTGGCCAGATTCTGGTGAGGCTCTATTCCAGGCGGCAGACTCTTGACTTCTTGTGTCCTCATACGGCAGAAAGAGCTCCACCCTCATGACCTAATTGCCTTTCGAACGCCCTAGCTCCTAATACTTCACATTAAGGGTGAAAATTTCAACATACAGTCCGGGAAGAACACAAACATTCAGCCCATAACAAGTGCCAAGTAAGTTTTCCTCCAATAAATATACACTCTTATGATATGTATTTATATCCTGGCTAATCTTGTCAGAAGTATATTGCCTAGAACTTCTACACAATGGAATATTATATAACCATGAAAACGAGTGACCTTTAATGTATATGAAACTAAAAATGTTAATAAAATTTTAATAAGAAAATATAGCTTATAAAAATGTATATACTATTTATGTAATTCAGATTATGGCAGTAAACATAAAGACGCCCCTGAAAAGTACCCCGTCTTTACTGTACGAAGGTCTAAGAATTAATTGATAATGTGCTCACAGCCTTTAGTCGAGAGCGTTCAGTGCCTGTTATCACATGGACCCCCTGGACGGACCCTATTTCTCAAGCCAAAGCCTTGCTTCTACTTTTGCATCTGCCATAGAAGCAGAGGAGGAAAAACTATGCCACAATAGTCAAGGAAGGGCTAAAATATAGTGAACAGCAGGGCAAGAATGAAACTTTTCAGGCCCAGTTAACTCAGCTTTACTACAAGTTGTTTAGCTTTTTTCCTCTTTAAGCTTTATTTACTGCCCTCCTTCCTTTCTCTGCTGATAGATCTCCCACGTTCTCCCTCTGGTTTCTTCTACCTGCTGACTCAAACCATGGTTATGCATCCTTACACCTCTCTGAACACACACTCTTGTCCTTATTTCTTTGCCTTCTCTTCTACACTGTTTTATCCACTTCCATTGTATTGATAGTTTTGCTTTTCTTCTCCCAGCTTCTCAACTTAATTATCATTTGCTAAATCTCAGAATCTTTGGTTATAAGGGGATAAATGAGTCAAGCAAGAAGTTTCAACTCTGCCATGTCAGACACCTGATTTGCTTGATTTATTTTTTTTCAAAGGTGGCAATACACAGACATAAATATTATAGTTTAAAATATATTTTAAGAGATAATAAATTTCTCTTCAACTCAAAATCTCAAACACAGCATTCTTTTTTCTTTTTCTTTGGGGAGGGTTACAGTTGAGTTCTTTCTTATTTAAAAGAAATGCCACCTATTTTGCATTTGGTAAGTATCTATTTTCCTTGGCAGATCTTTCCATACAGTTTCCATTCAATACCATTTTAACAAATTATTTCAAGTATGTCTCAAGTGGCCTAAAAGCACATATACATTCAGTATAAAATATTTTAAAATGTAGAAGTGCAAAATAATGAAAATTAAAAAGCACCTGCAATCATACTTTTCAGAAATAACTACTGTTAACCCTGCATGCAAAGGTGCGTGTGCACACACTCTACATATATATACCATGCATCACAATTTTGAAAAATATGCTACACGGGAGTGCCTCTCTCTCCCCGTCTCTCAAACAGGAAAACAGATATAGTTTCTTCCAGATCTTTCTCCTATTGTTTGAAGACAATACTTGGAGAACGACACACTAGCAAGGAGGAGGAAGCTTGGGTATCTGGATAATAGCATGGAGTAGTGCCACCCCGATGACTTAGACTTATCACACTGGAGAGAAATGAACTTCGATTTTCTTTGCATTGAAGTATTTGAGGCTCTGTTAAGCAGCAACCTTATCCAGTACATTATTCTAATGGTCAAAACTTTTGGTAAAGTTTCTAAGCATTCACAGATGAGAGAATAGCAGATGGAGTCACACTGAAGGCATCAGAGAAACTTAAACAAGGTAAGGATGATGAGGTTTCAAGTTCAAGATGGCAGCTGAGTCCAGGCATTTGCCTCCCCTCTTGTGGGAAACCACACAAAAATGGCAGGAAAGGAATATAAAAGCAAGCAAATAAGAGGTTTCAAGTTTTGCATGACATAAAGCAAAAAAAAAAAAAAAAAAAGTGTGGCCAGGAGATGAGCCAGAAAAACTCCAGCAGAAGATGTGCCAGAGGGAGCCACGGGAAAGATGGACGCCCACCTCCCTGCAGAACTCTGGACAGTTCTGTGCAGCAGGATTTCCCAGTCTCAGTACTTTCAATCTGTGGGGCCAGATAATTCTTTGTTGTGAGAGTTGTCCTGGATACACATGGGTACCAGTAGCTGTATCCATGTCCCCAGTCGCAACAATCAAAAACGTCTCCAGGCAATGCCAAATGCTCCCAGACAGCCAAACCTTCCTGGTTGAGAACTACTGTTCTACATTACTTACTCCAAATATATACTAAACACTTCCTGTCTGTCAGATATGTCCTAGCTACTGGAGATCAAAACAAGTTAATTAAATCATAAAAAAAATCCTTGCCCTCATAATACTTTCTAGTGAAACAAGGTAGGCAACAAACAGGATTTAGCTGGCCAAGTGTTGATGAGAGAGAGAGAGAGAATGAAGCAAAAGACTGAAGACCCTAGGAGGAGAAGGAAAAGGGAGATAAAACACACAGGCTTCCCGGAGCAGCTGTGCCTTGTGGCTTTCAAACCTTTTCCCTGGATTCATGTGTGTGGAACCTCAAGTGTCTGTTTTTGCCTCTTGGAAATCCACTGGAGAGATACTGGCCAAAAGATTTAAATGGGCTTCAGGAAAGAATGAAGGATGTTGGTAATAATGGACTTTAACTGTCTGGAAGCCATCTACTGAGGAAACAGATCAGACAGGCAACAGGCAGTCACTGAGAGTTGACAGGGAGAAGGGTGAAGGTGCTGCTGGTTAGATGATCCAGGCAGAAAAACAGCTGCAGTAACTCAAGAATCTGGGTTGGCATCTGACTTTGGACGGTTTAAGTGAAAATGGATTTAACTGAATCCACAGGCTATTCAATAGTAAATATATAAACCTTCTATCATTTCCTTTTAAACTCATTTTCTCCATCAGACACTCAACAAAGATGGTCTACAAGGTTTTATGAGACAAAATTTCCTTTCAGAGAGTTTATTTCCTATGATTGCATTACAATGCTGAGTAGAACAGTTAAATCCATTAACTAAGCTTTACTAATATTATTGTAGAGAAATGAATTAGGAGCTTTTCTTCTTGAATAAAATCTTCAAAAAATTCACACTTAAGACACATGGAAACCAAAACACTTAGAAATATTACCGATTTCTAGTGGGTTCATTTTATTTTCTCTGAAGAACACATGTACTTGCTGGTATAGTCCTAAAACAGCTTGAAGCCACAAACTCAGACAAGGAGTGTGGGTGGGGGGTAAAAACAGAGACAGGGAGCTTTTTTTTTTTAATCCTTAAAGGTTTTATTTTACATAATATTTTGGCATTTCCCCACCACAACAGTTAGCAAAATCAGATGGTCACATCTTTCTGATTTCCAATATATGGTAAGATACTTGTTAGCAAAATTATGAAACAGACAGAAGATAAATGAACTGGGTCTGTGGGATTTTGTTTATTTGGGAGTTGCTCATGTTTCTTCACTAGAGATTCTCTATGTGTTGAGAAAGTCACTTTCTTTGATGGAGATTTGGGAAGGGTGTATGCACTTTAAGAGAGAAGTAGGGGGTTCATCTTTAAAAGCCTGGACAACCAAGCCAGGCTTATCAAGCCAAAACAAACAAATGAAAACAAAAAACACAAGGCCAAGCTCCACACTTCAATATGGTTTACCCATTTCTATGTATTTTTTCCCCTAACTAAATCAAGCTGGTAGATACAACTTAATGAATTTTCACATATGATTAGTCTAAAGCTGTCAACTCATCTTTTATTAGTAAAAAGATCAGTGAGGTCAGAATTATTACTGATCTGTAAATGCATATGGTGTCTCATGGCTCTTTGCTCACCCAATCCTGTAGGCAGCCTCCATGCTCCACACCGTCCAACTTTAATAGCCTCCCTTCTAGACTCACTCCTATGCAAATCTTTCACTGTGTCAATTTTTCTCCTCTTCTCCACAAAGCCTTTTCTGAAAAATTTAGCCCAGTTTAGTCTCTTCATTCTAGTTAGAGCTATGGTTTTTCCAGTAGTCATGTATGGATGTGAGAGTGGACTATAAGGAAAGTTGAGCACCAAAGAACTGATGCTTTCGAACTGTGGTGTTGGAGAAGACTCTTGAGAGTCTCTTGGACTACAAGGAGATCCAACCAGTCCATTCTAAAAGAGACAGGTCTGAATATTCACTGGAAGGACTGATGCTGAAGCTCTAATATTTCGGCCACCTGATGTGAAGAACTGACTCACCGGAAAAGACCTTGAAAAATTGGGAAACACTGAAGGCAGGGGGAGAAGGGGATGACAGAGGATGAGATGATTGGATGGCATCACCGACTTGATGGCATGAGTTTGAGCAAGCTCCGGGAGTTGGCGATGGACAGGGAGGCCTGGAGTGCTGCAGTCCATGGGGTCGCAAAGAGTCGGACACGACTGAGTGACTGAACTGAACTGAGTCTCTTCATCCTCCAGATCTCTAGAGGATGTTATGTCACATCTCTGCTATTTGTGGCGGTGCCATGTTACATGCTGTTTTCTCTTTGTCATCGAATTCTTTCACAAGATCAGATACCTTTTGTGTCAACTAGCGTTTCTTTTGTCTGGCTTATGGTCAGGGATTAAGGGATAAATTTTTTTTTTTGGTGTCCACTTCAGCATCTGTTGCATTTATTAAAGAAATCTCATTAGATTGCTCTGAAGGAAAGATACTCCAAGGACAGAGCCCATAAAACATAGTTTTAGCCTTTGTGGAGTTTATAGCAATGACATACATCCTTCTTTTTTAAAATCTATTTTCTCTTTTGGAACATTTAAAGAATATTTGTTTTTCATTAGTCTCTTGTTTTACTTACCAGCATCACTTATTAACTTGCCACCAATATTCTTGTTCTGAGGTTGAGTGTGAGGCTCACATGGCTACCAGATACTGAGTGGAGACCCTAGAGTGCCTCTGACCACCCTATACATAGTATTCAGCTATCTGGATTCCGTGTGATCAAGGGAGATAAAGGTTTATACAAAGAGAAGACAAATGGCCATGATACAGAAAGAACTATGGAAGGATAGTTAGCACATCCAAACTGCTTTTAATACGAGTTGAGTATCACTGACTTTTGTCAGTGTGTTTTCACATCAAATTGCACTGGCTCGTGAGAGTTGACAGTAACAAGAACATTTTAACTCTGGATGTATGAGACATACAGATTGGGCTGACCTCATTCACGTCGACAGATCAGCACTTGACTGCTTTGGGTATATTCTTCTCAAAGGACTGGGGACTATGTGAGTCTGAATCCCACCATGACACCTCACAAGCCAGTAGATGACAGAAACTCTTCCTTTGAGCTCTGTCATTTTTCTTGTTTGGAATGGGGTTTTGCTCATACTGGATGCTGTTATAAAAGAGATGTATGATACCTATGGCCTAAAGAGTTGGCTGCCCGCATTGTGCCAGAGATGAAATGGTGAGCACTCCAGGATGGCTGCCCTTCTAGCTCTTAGTGGGATCTGGTGGACAGAAAGCATCCATTTTCTAATTGAATAGGAAGGCGTAACTGTGATGAAGGATCTCAAGCATATGTGCAAGAGGAAACAGGAGCTCCTACTTCCCTCAGTGATCAAACCCTTCATCTTCATGAGCAGACAGTAATTAGCCTGGAAATGACCCAACACAGGGATGTTTTTGAATTAATGGAGAAAATGAAGCAACAAACACACTGGAGACACTGAACCAATCACAGCTGCAAAATGGCCAGCATCAGAAAGTGCCAGGACAGACCCCGTAGACAAAGGGGCAGGTGCTAGTCCTGCTTTCTGCAGCTAATAGAGGAATAGTTCATCAAAGATGCTGCAGAGGGTCTGGTCTGGGCTCAGAAAGAAAACCATACAGGAACAGATTGGAGACCAGATGAATCCACTGAGCTGCGAGTAGGTTATGCTCACAGTTCCAAGAGGTGATGCTACGTCGGGGCATAGTTCAAGGTATTCTGATGAGTACAGTCAAGAGAAGGGCCAAAGGAAGGGGAAATGTGCCAGAATTCAAGACAGGAATGGAGAAACACCAGGTCATGTGGCCATAGCAGACCTTGTACCATCCATAAGAGACAAGCCTCCTTTACTTCCTGAAATATTCATGGGTGAGGTGATTTATCAGTAATTGGAACACAATGATTCAAATCCCATAATGCACAAGATGTCTGAATAGAGTTCAAAGAACACAAAGAGAGATAAGAAAGCCCTTCTAAGTGAACAATGCAAAGAAATAGAGGAAAACAATAGAAAGGGAAAGACTAGACATCTCTTCAAGAAAATTAGAGATGCCAAGGGAGCATTTAATGCAATGATGGGCACAATAAAGGACAGAAATGGTATGAACCTAACAAAAGCAGAAGATATAAAAAGAGGTAGCCAGAATACACAGAAGAACTGTACAAAAGAGATGTTAATGATCCAGATAACCACAAAAGTGTGATCACTCACCTAGAGCCAGACACCCTAGAATGTGAAGTCAAGTGGGCCTTAGGAAGCTTCACTATGAAAAAAGCTAGTGGAGGTGATGGAATTCTAGCTGAACTATTTCACATCCTAAAAGATGATTCTGTGAAAGTGCTGCACTTATTATGCAAGCAAATTTGGAAAACTCAGCAGTAGCCACAGGACTGGAAAAAAATCAGTTTTCATTCCAATCCCAAAGAAAGGCAATGTCAATGAATGTTCAAACTACCACACAATTGCACTCATTTCATCAAACTAGCAAAGTAATGCTCAGAATTCTCTAAGCTAGGCTTCAACAGTACATGAACCAAGAAATCCCAGATGTTCATGCTGGATTTAGAAAAGGCAGAGGAACCAGAGATCAAATTGCCAATATCCACTGGATCATAGTAAAAGCAAGATAATTCCAGAAAAATATCTACTTCTGCTTCATTGAGTACACCGAAGCTTTTTACTGTGTGGATCACAACAAACTGTAGAAAATTCTTAAAGAGATGTGAATACCAGATCACCTTACTTGCCTCCTGAGAAACCTATATACAGGTCAAAAAGCAACAGTTAGAACCAGACATGGAACAATGGGCTGGTTCCAAATTGGGAAAGGAGTACATCAAGGCTGCATATTGTCACCCTGCTTATTAAACTTATATGCAGAGTACATCATGCAAAATGCCAGGCTGGTTGAAGCACAGCTTGAATCAAGATTGCTGGGAGAAATATCAATGACCTCAGATATGCAGATGGCCCACCTTTATGGCAGAAAGCAAAGAGGAACTAATGAGCCCCCTTGATGAAAGGGTAAAAGAAGAGTGAAAAAGCTGGCTTAAAACTCAACATTCAAAAAACTAAGATCACAGCATTCGGTCCCATCACTGCACAGCAAGTAGTTGGGGAAACAATGAAAACAGTGACAGAGTACTTTTTTTTGTGGGGGGGGGGGGCTCCAAAATCACTGCAGATAGTAACTGCAGCCATGAAATTAAAAGACACTTGCTCCTTGGAAGAAAAGCTATGAACAACCTAAGTGGTGAAGTTGCTCAGTCGTATCCGACTCTTTGCAACCCATGGACTGTAGCCCACCAAGCTCCTCCATCCATGGGATCCTCCAGGCAAGAATACTGGAGTGGGTTGCCATTTCCTTCTCCAGGGGATCTTCCCGACCCAGGGATCAAACCCAGGTCTCCCACATTACATTGTAGGCAGATGCTTTAACCTCTGCACCACCAGGGAAGCCCTTAAATACAAAAATCCAAGTACTAACATCAAAGATTTCAAGGAAGGAAAGGAAGCCAGGTTGAAAGAAGAAGGGGGAGGAGGCAGAAGGCGGTGGCAAAAGGGGTGGTCTTACAGACGTCTCCTGCCACCTACAGATACCCAGGCATTATGGGACTTTTCCCTGGGCCTCCAGAGAAGGGAGGACTGGACTCAGCCCTACCAGAAATCAGACCAGACCAGAACCAGAATTCGAGTTCTGTGCCAAGAGGAGGTGATCAGTCTCCAATCCTCAGCTCAGGCTGAGGGCCCTTCAACCAGATTCCTGCATCCAGGACCGAGGGACTAGAAAAACAGGGAAGGATAGGAAGGGTTAAGGAGAGGAAAGAGAGAGGGAAGGGGAGAGAGGTCAATAAAGTCTCTTGTTCCTTACCGGTCGGGGCACTCTGGCCAGTTGTCCGCATCAGGAGGAGACCAGGGACAAAAGGGTCCCAGTTGCGGTCACTGGGTCTGGTCCATTGGCAGGCAGCTGGCCCCTGAGTACCCCGAGTGGTCGGATGTCAGTCTTAGCGAGGAAGAATCCCACCAGAGTCGTCATTTGTTGTAGGAAGGAGGACTCCTTCCAAGGCCCGAAACTGGGCTCTTGTCTAACACTTGGAGATAAATTGTCCGAGGAGACACATGTGCTGACAAAGCAAGAGACTTTATTGGGAAAGGGCACCCGGGTGGAGAGCAGTAGGGTAAGGAAACCCAGGAGAACTGCTCTGCCCCGTGGCCTGCACAACCATGCGTGGCTTGAACAACCTAGATAGCATATTAAAAAGCAGAGACATTATTTTGCTGACAAAGATCCATCTAGTCAAAGCTATGGTATTTCCAGTAGTCAGTCATGTATAGATGTGACAGTTGGACCATAAAGAAGGCTGAATGCCAGAGAATTAATGCTTTTTAACTATGGTGTTGTAGAAGACTCTTAAGAGTCCCTTGGAATGCAAGGAGATCAAGCCAGTCCATCTTAAAGGAAATCAGTCCTGAACATTCATTGGAAGGACTGATGTTGAAGCTGAAACTACAATACTTTGGCCACCTGATGCAAAGAGCTGACTCATTTGAAAAGACCCTGATGCTGGGAAAGATTGAAGACAGGAGGAGAAGAGGACTGACAGAGGATGAGATGGTTGGATGGCATCACTGACTCAATGGACATCAATTTAAGCAGTCTCCCAGAGATGATGAAGGACAGGGAAGCCTGACATGCTGCAGACCATGGGGTTGCAAAGAGTCAGACATGACTGAGTGACTGAACAGCAATTCAGCTCCTGAAATGCATAAGTCTTCTTCTGAAGAATGGCTCTGGATGCCAAATCCACAGGCTTCTGTGATAAAGAATTATTTCATACATTCTCTCGATGACCAGGTAACTCTGTCAGAGTGCACAATTAACCTCTAGCTAAATGGAAAGGATATTCACAAAAACTGAGGGGCAGAAAAATCATGCCTACATCATTCTGAATGCTTTGTGGACATTAGGGGTTCTCAGCATTTGAGGACTAGAATCACCTAGGAGCATGTTAAACTATTGATCCCAGAGTCTACTCTTACTTACTGAATCAAGGTCTCCAGGATGAGACCCTGTAAACATTAAACAACCTCTTCAAGAGATTTTCATCTGCATGAGATGTTTGGGAACCACTACATAAAGTCTTTGAATCCTTATGACCAAGTATAGATGGACATACCCAGACTGAGAGAAATTAGGCATCATTTCCACAAAGGTCTCTGGATGCTCCATTAGCAACAGAAAATGCATTGGTTTATTACATTTTAAAACTTCATAACCATTATGATGA
>SJXQ01009701.1:0-65209 GCA_006408695.1 Aepyceros melampus | reverse complement strand
TAAAGTCAGGGATTTTCCTGATTCAGGAATACCAGTCACTCACACAAACTTGTTCTGCCTGTTTCACATCCAGAGAGGCATTAAAATTTCCCATATAGTACAAAAAAGATTTATCTTCTGTCATGTACACACAGAGAGCCCACTTGGTGGTCATAGATGTAAAAATGATTAGAATTTAGAGGGCATGAATTATTGAGCAGCAGTGAAAGGTCCTGGTAACAGTCATTTTCCTGTGATATTTTTGGCATTCAATCAGTGGATCCCAAGCTTTGACTAACACTGGAATCACCTAGGATATTTAATCATAGCTTTTCTTCCAAGGAGCAGAAAAACTTATGATTAAAGATCCTAGGTGATTTCAATGTCAGTTTGTTGACAAACTAATTTGCCAACAAAAAATCCGTCTAGTCAAAGCTATGGTTTTTCCAGTGGTCATGTATGGATGTGAGAGTTGGGCCATAAAGAAAGCTGAGCACCGAAGAATTGATCTTTTGAACTGTGGTATTGAAGAAGAGTCTTGAGAGTTCCTTGGACTGAAAGGAGATCCAACCAGTCAATCCGAAAGGAAATCAGGCCTGAATATTTCTTCGAAGGTGTGATGCCGAAGCTGAAGCTTCAACACTTTGGCCACCTGATGCAAAGAAATGACTCACTGGAAAAGACCCTGATGCTGGGAAAGATTGAAGGCAGGAGGAGAAGGAAATAACAGAGGATGAGATGGTTGGATGGCATCATTGACTCCATGGACATGAGTTTGAGCAAGCTTCAAGAGACGGTGTCGGCCAGAGAAGCCTTGTGTGCTACAGTCCGCAGGGTTGCAAAGAGTTGGACATGACTGAGCAACTGAACTGAAATGAACAGGATCTTTAAAAATACTGATGCCTTGCTCCCATCCCTAAACACTAACTTAGTTAATATATGACAACCCGAGCATTTGGAAGTTTCTCCAGTGTACAAAGTTTAAGAGACAGTAGGTTAAGTGAAAACTACTGATATAACAGGTTGGTGGGGCTTCTTTGAGTGCCTTTTAAGGAAATTGATGTGACTTCCTAGGTTCCTCCTACCCACTGCTGCCTGGTCCCTCTCACTCCTTGCAGTGTGTCCACCTAACGTGTCCTTATCCAGAGTCTCTTTATTTCAATCCATGTCTTCTTCCCTCTGTTTAGAGTGCCAGCAAGACCATCCAATACTCAATCCATGCTAATGTAGTCCAGCATTCTGGCATGCTGGGTGATCAAACAGGTCTCCAAGTGTCCCTTTTTAAAAGGCTCTGCAACTCGCTGGGAGGGACTGGGAAGTCCAAAGTGAGGTCCATGGTCAAAGATGGACCCATTCCCAATTTTGCCCCTCTAACAGCTATTTCCAGTCTAGTACCTGTGATCTCAGTATAGAGCATGTTAACTTTGGGAGATCTCCAAAGAGTATGGATGAAAGAACTGTCAGTCTTAGAAAATGCTCTCTTCCTACTGAGACGGATCAATATTCTAAGATTTCCTTAACTTCTTAGAATCTGCTCTCCTAAGGTAACCACATAAGTGGCCACAAGGAATTTAGAGATGCTGAAGTCCAACAACATAAAGGCAGGCTTTAGCCAAGATACCATTTGATTATGACCCAGGCCTTTGAGTATTCCTGAGGCTGGAATGACCTAGGAAACTTGGTTTGCACTCATAGAGTGATGCTTATCCAGAGACATCCATCAGGATCACTGAGAGAAATCCTCATGAGCAGACATCCTTGGCCCAACTCCCTAGAAGTAGTGGTAAAGGAGACATGAATTAGAGCATAAACACTTGGATTTTGAAAGTATCCTCAAGAATTACTGCAGTGATTTAATGGCACTGACTAGTACTCCTTTCTAGGAAAAATAATTGTACTACCATTCAAGCCAGTGACCCTACAGTGGAGACTCCAACCACAGAGGCAAAGAGATCAGGAAAGCATTTTCTGAGAAAGTGGGCCATTCAGTTTTACTCAAATCATACAAACACCCTCTTATGTCACTTAGTTACAACATGGCCTGGGCTACCAGAATCTAAGACTCAGAGCTAAACAGTTTGATAGAACTTCCTGCAATGATGGAAACATTTAATTTTGTTCTGTCCAGTAAGGTAGCTGCTAGACACGTGTATTTATTTAGCACTTGAAATGTGGTTGGTGAAAATGAATTAAACTGAAAGTTTAATTCATTTTAATTTAAATAGTCATATGCAGCTCACGAGTCTACCATATTGTACAGTGCAAAGAAATAACCCATCTTGAGTAGAAAGCATGCAAAATAGTAAGTAGACACTGGACAATAAATAAGCCCTTCTACTAGACAATCCCTCCTGCCTTAGGGTTTCCGATAGGAAGCCTTTTTTCTTAAGGAATAAGAAGCAAACTCCTTTTGTAGGTGGTCCATCATTCATCCTGAACAGAGGATATCAAAACATGGCCACCCATGAGCAAGATCTGGCCCAAAGATGGGCTTTGAGTTGCTTTTCACTATACTTTTAAAAAGCTTTAAAATTTAATAGTTAAGATTGAACTTTTTAAAAACCTCAGTGTCTGCTTTCTTCAGAAAAATTAAGACAATAAGGCCCTCTTGGCTAATCCTTCATGGCAGTGAGTTCCTGGTACTGCAGCAAAGAGATGCCTGAAATTCAGTGGAGATATTGTTCTGCCTGCTTCCCTGACTCACGTGGCCTGCCTTGGCCCCAGGAGGGCTTGGGTTTGAGGGACCTGGTCTAGAAATCCCTCCCAGGCAGAAGTATCTAATCTCAGAGACTGGCAAGTCTGGTTGTTACCTCTGCTGCCCTCACCTTGAATACTCAAAGACAAGATAGACCTCTATACAAACGCCTTCTATTCAGGGTAGAATCTCTTCACTGTTCTTCAAAAGAAAACAAGCATGTGCATCCATACAGAGGATTTCAGAGTTATTTAGTGTGTCAGGATGAATGAAGCCAAGGCTAGAATATATATCAGTGACATTTACTCGCTGAAGCATGTTTCCTAGCTGTGACTTAGCTTCTCGATCTGCAAAATATCAGGACCTAAGAAACTGGAATAGGACCTGGAACACAGTAGTGCTCAACACCTGTTAGCTACTATCATTCCAGTTATGGAAACTACCTCTCCATGGGGAGAGAATGAAGTAAGCCTTCTCCACAGTGTAATATACACACACAAGCAGCTTTTCCCTTTCCAGTTGATTCTCTCAATTTGCTTGTATATGTAAAGTGAACAGTCGCAAGAAGCCAGCTATTAGTGACTCATCAAAATTTCCCCATTTCTCCAATGTGTTCTGAGATTCATCATACAAACACTACACAGACAAGACAACCATGACCAAGTGTATCCAAACCAGCCCTTTGTCGGACTGAACTTGAGTGCAACTTCAGAACTACACAATTTTTAAGACTAAGAAGACACTAAAAATTCAGCTTTTCTTTGCAGACATACTTTTGAAAATTATACTGTGTTCACACTCGACCCAAATTATTTGCCGCAGCTCATGGCAAATCTTGGCAACATCCTCCCCTCAGCCAAAAAAAAAAAAAAAAATCTTTCTTTGCTCTGAATACATTTAGCTTTTAATTCATATGAAGTTAGTCAGTTCTTTAAAAATCCTTCAAAGGGTGCCTAAGGCCAGCTCCGAGATCACCACAGATGATTGATTCTCATTATGGCTCTCACCCAAACGAATCGATGCTTTGGATGGTAAGAATGCCAGTCCTGTCAATCGTCTGCTCACTGTCTTCCCTAAGTAATGCTGCAACTGCCCAAATTCCCCACTCCATCCATCAGGCAGACTGCACCCTCCAATTCTGGAACAATGTTCAGTCCTGATGCTTTTTTCCAACCTCATCCATTTTCTGGTATAAAGTGACTGTTTCATGTTGCTGGTGGTCAAATTAAACAAAGTGAGAGGATACCACCCCTCCTGAGTACCTTCCTAGTCTGTACTCAGAAGTCATTTCAAGTCTAGTTGAAAGGATTATCTTTAACATACTAATTAATACACATTAGATAATTTAAAATCTTCACTAACTATAATAGCCATTGTATATATACATACATACCCAACACACATCTTTGCTAATAGAACTGCAACACAGCAACTGCAATTGTCATTTAGCATAACTAATGTTTATCTTGCACTTCACAAGCACATTCATGTACTTCCTCTTACATACTTCTCCAAAGACACCATCAGACAGACAGAATCAAAAGGGGAGAAACATTTTTGGAGCCTCCGTATGATCCAGGAATTGTGACTAAGTCTTGAACAGTGCTGGGACTAGGGGGAGGTGAGGCAGGCATCTCGGGAGCCAAGTTTAAGGATGCCCTCACCCTCAGTCATACACTCGTAGAGCTGGCACCTGAATGTTGCCTCCTTAAATTGCATGTTCTCGGCATCCTGCTGGCCTCCTCAAGTCCTGACCCTGGTAATACTCTCATCCACCTTGTCAGTTACATACTATATTCCTCCCTTCAAAGCTGGACAAACTAATATGCAGAGAGCTCCGGCAGCTTGCCAAAGGCCTCCAGTTAGTGACCCTTCTGACCTCATTCTGGTGTCCTTTTTCCCACTGAAGGGTGAAGAGCCCAAAGCCATGGCTAAATAAAACCACATTCGTGAGCTGCGTAGGAATTCACTTAGATCCCTCAATCATCACTTAAAATTCAACATAGACTGCACTCCAAAGACCATCTCAATTTTACTGTTCTCACCATTTATACAATGAGAAGGCTGTTTATTTTTAGCTTTGTTAGTTCTTTAAAATCTGCAATTAGCATTTCTAATTAAGTATAACATTGGGTTTTCATCACCAGTGATTTTTGTTTCATCATGTAAGGAGGTAGATGGACTATCCAAGAGGTGGCAGAAAGTAAATTTATGTCAAACTTTCATTTCCATTTTTATACAACTTCAAATATACTCTGCCCCCTAGCTTCAATGATAGTTTATGGAATCCACCAGAAAAATCTTACCATGTCCATTACTTTAGCATTCTCTAACATAAAACACTGTCAGGTTAATACTTGTCCAGCTCCAAAGTCACTAAAATACAAAAGCTTCAAGCTTAAAACAACTTCATTGTAAAGGGCTGTGTATTTTATTCTTCCCAGTAACCTTACATCTACTTACAGCGGTCCCAAGCAGAATTTATGGGAATACAGTAATATGCCAATTAACGACAGTCATCCAGTTCCTAATTCTCCATCTCCACGATTTCTTTGTTATTAGTGAAAAACTCTGCCATATTCACTGAGGAACGGAGGCAAGTTGAAAAGAAAACCTTAACTGTAGTTATCATTGTTCTTATAGAGACAATTCCTTGCCTGGAGCTTCAAGTCTGTGGATCAAATTCAACCAGTTCTCTGCTGGGGAAGCTGCTGACACAATTAGGGCGAGTCACCCAAGAGAAAACCCTCAGCCAGGAAACATGTCTAATTATATATTTGTTCTCGCTGTCCCTTCCCTCTGGTTTAAACATCTACTTGCTGTTAAATGCATCTGATGAGGAAGAGGAAGAAAGGCCAGCTGATGCTGCGGCTCCACACGATGAATTCTGATGACATCTACATTGGGCCCAGGGCAAGTCTTCCAAAGGGGTCGCAAAGAGTCAGACAGGACTGAGTAACTGAACTGAAGTTTTCCAAACCCATCACCAAGAACCAGTGGGAAGATGGGCATCAGGCTGTTGTTAAGACCCAGGCCACGGTATTCTGTTTGAGAAACCAGGAAGAAGGAACTCTCTCTGAGACTATCGGTAAGCCCAGACTTGATTTTGCCAACACGTGAGTTTAGTCTTTTTAAGGTAGATAGTGGAGGGGGTGTTCTCATGATGTCCAATGATACAGAGACATAGATGCCCTGGGCCCAGTGGGACCTTTCAGTTCTTTTGAGTCTGACCTTCGCACAGTCTCAACTGTCATGGAAGCTGAGGGTCTTTGTTATTAGAGGGGAATCCCAACATGCCAGGGCCACCTTAAATCTTAACAGGGATGATACTTGTGTTTATTGTCCTAGCATGCAGTGTCACAGTGGATGTTGTTACTGTTATCTGTCAGGGTTCTGGACAAGACAAAAGGGAATGAGAACTCCATTCCTGCAGTTATTTTTTTATTAACTGTGGCTCACTGCACTTTAATAGATTCCAGAATTGTCATTCTGTTAATGTTGCAAATGGTCTCAGAGCCACGGCTACATCCTATGGCTATGTCCCCCAGACTCAATGGTTAGCACAATTAGAAGGTAGGTTCATCTCTTAGGATTCATCTAGAACTTTATTTACTATGCATCCTATTTGAGTTTTACTCATTCAGTTCTTTATACCACAAACTGTCATCTATGTTAACTGACAAAATAGGTCATTCTTTGCCAACAAGATGTTTAAAGAAATATTCAGTTACTTATATCACTAATCATTCTACTACTGCAGTGTTTTTTTTTTCTCCCACATTTTATTTGTTGGGATTGATTGAAGTATTTCTTTCTGACCCATCACTTCCCCTAACATCAGTGGAATATGCCCCTCTGCATGATACAGAGTTCTGGGTTTCGTGACTTGGCCTCAGAAGCCTCTGCAGGTCGGCTCTTAGCAATCAGCCATAGGTGTTTCCGATAATGGAACTATTGTGCAGACTGACCTCATTTCTGCTCTGCATCCCCAGTCTTTAATCCCTGCCCCCGAGAACAGCCCTCTCCAACCTAGTATCAGCCAGAATGAAGACAGAAGGTGATCGAGCTTCTGAGTGTGGCATGCTTAATCCTTCCAGTCCATTTTATCTTCTTTCCAAACCAAGTCACCTGGCACTTCACTCTTTGAGGAGTGAGACTCCATCCATTTCACTTGCATAACTAGAGCTAAGGGTTCATTTTAATACAAGGGTTAGTTTCTGCACATTTCCCCTTAAATTGTGTTAACTGTATTTCTTAGCAAACTATAACTGTTTTCACGTGAAACTGTTTTATGGAAATTATCTTTCATTAAAACAAGACAACATATTTGAGTCAAGGCTTTAACTTTGTCTGCTGATTTATAAGAAACAGGGGGCAAGTCCTAACACCCTGAAAGAGTGGTAGTGAGGTTTCATCCTGAGCACAAGATCTGACATACAGTAGCTAAAAAACGCTAAGTCATTCCATGTTCAGCACTTAAACACCAAGCCTGTGATGGGTTCTTAATAAATGGTAGTTATTACATTATCTTAATTGGCCACAAAATGAAAAGGAACGGAAGTGAGCCTTTCCCATATAAAGTGATTAGAACACGGGGCAGAGGGTCTTTCCTCCCTCCCTGTCTTCAAGTCCCCCTTCTTCCTGTCAACTTTCCTCCTTTCTCTTGCTGCCAATCCCTTCTCCACTTCCCTCCTTTCTGACTTCAAATCAAACCGGCTGCAGATTGAGGAAAATGAGAAAAAGGATGGGGGCACACAACATGCAGGTCTAAAAAGAACCATTATTGAAAAATAATTTGGCCTCTGCTTGAGGGGACGAAATTGCCAGCACAGAGCCAAAAGAAATTGATGGCATTGTCCCAGGGGCTGAGATTCAATTAGCACTGGGCTGTTGTCAATTAGCTATGCAGCCACAGGGATAAATCTTTCACAGGCTAGTCTGGACACTCCTCCTGTGGCCACCACCATGGCATCAGTCTTCTCATCAGCTTTATCATTAAGGATCTCAGCCATTTCTCACATTTTCAGGAACTCTGCATGGATTTGATCTCGAGAAGTATTGGGCCACTATCATCTCAGCTGTTAAATGTCAGACTCAGACATCTCAGTCTGTGTGTCAAGAGACTGCATTCTGCCAGCAATGAACCTATTACCTTCCCCTCCTCACAAAGCACACTCTTTAGGCACCTAAAATTATGTGATACAAGTTCTCTCATGAGTCTCGTTTGATTGTGAGTGCCTTTGAAAAGGATACTACCAGCTGCATTAATTTTGGGGAGTTTTGGTAGTTTCGGGGAAATTGATGCAAATAATGTCTGCTCATCTCTACTGGGTGAATTAGGCAGCAGGGTTAGGCAAAAAGATACAGCTAATGTGGGAGAAGGGGATGACAGAGGATGAGATGGTTGGATGGCATCACCAACTCAATGGACATGAGTTTCTTTTTTTTTAATATAAATTTATTTATTTTAATTGGAGGTTAATTACAATATTGTATTGGTTTGCCATACATCAACATGAATCCGCCACAGGTATACATGTGTTCCCCATCCTGAACCCCTCCTCCCACCTCCTTCTTTGTACCATCCCTCTGGGTCATCCCAGTGCACCACCCGCAAGCATCCAGTATCATGCATCGAACCTGGACTGGTGATTCATTTCATATATGATATTATACATGTTTCAATGCCATTCTCCCAAATCATCCCACCCTCTCCCTCTCCCACAGAGTCCAAAAGACTGTTCTATACATCTGTCTTTTACATACATCTTTTGCTGTCTCACATACAGGGTTATTGTTACCATCTTTCTAAATTCCATATATATGTGTAAGTATACTGTATTGGTGTTTTTCTTTTTGGCTTACTTCAGTCTGAATCATAGGCTCCAGTTTCATCCACCTCATTAGAGCTGATACAAATGAATTCTTTTTAATGGTTGAGTAATACTCCATTGTGTATATGTGCCACTGGTTTCTTATCCATTCATCTGCTGATGGACATCTAGGTTGCTTCCATGTCCTGGCTATTATAAACAGTGCCGCAGTGAACATTGGGGTACACGTGTCTCTTTCAATTCTGGTTTCCTCGGTGTGTATGCCCAGCAGTGGGATTGCTGGGTCATAAGGCAGTTCTATTTCCAGGTTTTTAAGGAATCTCCACACTGTTCTCCATAGTGGCTGTACTAATTTGCATTCCCACCAACAGTGTAAGAGGGTTCCCTTTTCTCCACACCCTCTCCAGCATTTATTGATTGCAGACTTTTGGATAGCAGCCATTCTGACTGGTGTCAAATGGTACCTCATTGTGGTTTTGATTTGCATTTCTCTGATAATGAGTGATGTTGAGCATCTTTTCATGTGTTTGTTAGCCATCTGTATGTCTTCTTTGGAGAAATGTCTATTTAGTTCTTTGGCCCATTTTTTGATTGGGTCATTTATTTTTCTGGAATTGAGCTGGAGGAGTTGCTTGTATATTTTTGAGATTAGTTGATTGTCAGTTGCTTCATTTGCTATTATTTTCTCCCTTCTGAAGGCTGTCTTTTCACCTTGCTTATAGTTTCCTTTGTTGTGCAGAAGCTTTTAATTTTAATTAGGTCCCATTTGTTTATTTTTGCTTTTATTTCCAATATTCTGGGGGGTGGGTCATAGAGGATCCTGCTGTGAATCATGTCAGAGACTGTTTTGCCTATGTTCTCCTCTAGGAGTTTTATAGTTTCTGGTCTTACATTTAGATCTTTAATCCATTTTGAGTTTATTTTTGTGTATGGTGTTATAAAGTGTTCTAGTTTCATTCTTTTACAAGTGGTTGACCAGTTTTCCCAGCACCAATTGTTAAAGAGAGTCAGTGAACTCCAGGAGCTGGTGATGCACAGGGAAGCCTGGCATGCTACAGTCCATGGGGTCGCAAAGAGTCAGACACAACTGAGCGACTGAACTGGACTGAAGCAACTTGAACCTTGAGCACTTTTCAAGCTTGTCTGTTAAGATTAATACATTCTTCAAGTTGTATTTTTACTGTTCAGAAAGTCACACTGAGCCCTCTTGGTGAGTCAGGAGCAGGCAGGAAGGCCAGTGGATACTGCCTATGAGACAGGCTGGGACCTACGACCCATTGCTTCAAGGACTGCACCTGGACATACCCCTCTTCAAGGAACAAAATGCAAATAAACTGAATGGGACTAAAAGTAACTGCATGCACCCACAGTTAGGGCAAATTCTGGACAAAAGATGTGGTGTGGTTCAGTCGCTAAGTTGTGTTCGACTCTTCCAACTGTAGCCCGCCAGGCTTCTCTGTCCATGGGATTCTCCAGGCAAGAATACTGGAGTGGGTTGCCATTTCCTTCTCCAGGGGATCTTCCTGACCCAGGAATCGAACCTGGGTCTCCTGCATTGCAGGTAGATTCTTTACCTACTGAGCTATGAGGGAAGCCCAAGAGAAACCTTCCCTGACCAGGAACCGAACCCAGGCCGTGGTGGTAAAAGTGCCGAATCCTAGCCACTAGATTACCAGGGACAAAAGAGAGAGAGGCCAAAAAACCCAGTTGTCCTTTTAAAGAGTCTTGAACAAAAACAGGGTACTGCACACGCCCTCCTGCATATACTACCGCCAAAGGGTGTGCAGAACACCACGCCAGCCCTTCACCCTAACCCTTGGACTCACTCAGGAGCAAGCAAGGACATGTGGTGTCTGTTCTTGCTCCCACTGCTGCAGCAGGGGCCCTAGTGAAGCCTTGCCTGGATTTCTTGTCTGGTCTCTAGTCAATTTCCGTCGATCAGGAAAGGTCGAGAACCAGGTATAACACCAAGTGTACCGCTGTCAGTGTGTTTCCAGTAAATTCTGTTCCATTCAGGCTGTCTGCAGTTCTGCACCTATGGTAGTGGTGGCCTCAGGCCTGAGCATGCTGGGTGGATTCCAAGGGGAAGCCACTGAGGCTGGAGGGCTGAGAGCAAGAGAGGAGGAAGACAGGTAGGACCACAGGGCCTACTCCCTGGTGTTGGAAACCATTTAGCATATGACCAGAGCCTAGAGAGCCTTCTTAGAGTATGGGTCTCAAGTAAATAAAATTACAAAAGATTACCAAGGGAACACTTTTATTGAGCTGATGACTCCGACAGTAAAGAATCTGCCTGATTGTAGGAGACCTGGGTTCTATCCCTGGGTTGGGAGGATCCCTTGGAGAAGGGGATGGCAACCCACTCCAGTATTCTTGCCTGGAGAATCCCATGGACAGAAGAGGCTGGTGAGCTACCATCCATGGCGCTACGAAGAATCAAACACTACTGAGCAACTGAGACTTTTCATTTTCTCTGTTAACACACTTAAACAAGATCTAGTGGTGATCTGAGTGTAAAGTCATAGAAAATTTCTGGTTTCTATTGATGACAAAGTCAAAGAAAATGCTGAACCCACTGTGGTTTGTGGATACAGTCATGACAGAAGGAAGTGCTAGGTTACAGTTAGAGACTAAAAAAAAAAAAAATCAATGAGTTTGCTGGTCAAAGGTTGAGGGCGTGTGCTAGGGGAGGCCTGTGGATTTACTCCCAGGGGATTGGAAGCCCTGGGAGGGAATGCAGGCTCCAGGCTCTTGTCCATTTAAATTAGGAAGCCCCAGAATCTTCCCTGTCTCTTCCTTCTGTCTGGCGCTCTGGACAGAAAGACACCATCTGCCCTGGCTCTCACCTCATTATCAAGTGACAACTGTCTGTGTGGTCTCTTCCATCAGATTATAAGGACGACAGCTATGAATCAGCCGTCTTTGTATAAAAATTGCACACGGCTAAGATCATGACATCTGGTTCCATCACTTCATGGGGAATAGATGGGGAAACAGTGGAAACAGTGTCAGACTTTATTTTTTTGGGCTCCAAAATCACGGCAGATGGTGATTGCAGCCATGAAATTAAAAGATGCTTACTCCTTGTAAGGAAAGTTATAACCAACCTAGATAGTATATTTAAAAGCAGAGACATTACTTTGCCAACAAAGGTCCATCTAGTCAAGGCTATGGTTTTTCCAGTGGTCATGTATGGATGTGAGAGTTGGACTGTGGAGAAAGCTGAGCACCAAAGAATTGATGCTTTTGAACTGTGATGTTGGAGAAGACTCTTGAGAGTCCCTTGGACTGCAAGGAGATCCAACCAATCCATTCTGAAGGAGATCAACCCTGGGATTTCTTTGGAAGGAATGATGCTAAAGCTGAAACTCCAGTACTTTGGCCACCTCATGCAAAGAGTTGACTCATTGGAAAAGACTCTGATGCTGGGAGGAATTGGGGGCAGGAGAAATAGGGGACGACAGAGGATGAGATGGCTGGATGGCATCATGGACTCGATGGACGTGAGTCTGAGTGAACTCTGGGAGTTGGTGATGAACAGGGAGGCCTGGCGTGCTACGATTCATGGGGTTGCAAAGAGTCAGACACGACTGAGCAACTGAACTGATTATTTGTTAAATACATTAGTGAAGACTAGGTTGCTATTGAAAGAATTCCACATGAATGTACACTGCCAACATTTTTCTCAAGAACATATTTTCATTTCTGAAAGGGGTTATATGTGGAAATACACAGCATTTTAAACATAATATCAGATTTGCAACTGGAAATGGAAACACTGACACCATCAAGTAGATTTTCTAAAACTAATGTCAAAGTAGATTGATCAAAAAAAAAAAGAAAAAAAGAAAAAAAGATAATGTGGTTACCTAAAGACCAGGCTGGGCTTTCCAGGTGGCGCTAGTGGTAAAGAACCCGCCTGCCCAAGCAGGGGATTTAAGAGACCCAGATTCCATCCTTGGGCTGGGAAGATCCCCTGGAGAAGGGCATGACAACCCACTCCAGTATTCTTGCCTGGAGAATCCCATGGACAGAGGAGCCAGATGGGCTATGGCCTATAGGGTCGCAAAGAGTAGGACACAACTCACGTGACTTAGCACATGCACAAGGAACAAAGTGGCTCAGTGTTTAAAATCACAGGAGTCTCTGCATGACAGCAGAAGGCCAGGTAGGCAAAGGAGTTAAGTGCTGTGTTCACCAGCCACAGCTCAACAGCTCGAGGGCTCAGGTCAGAGGATGGGCTTCTAGGTATATTGAATTTCTCTAGCTCATTTCCTGAATAAGTTGCTCCTTTTATACAATAGTCTGAAGCTGCCTAACCCCTCAAACACCACCAGTCATCTGGGACCTGGCTAGGGCTGTGATCAGGAGAGCTGGCTTCTAGCCCTCTGCTTATTTGGGAGGTAGCCACAGGGATGAAGGCTTGACTCAATTTGGAACACCACTGAAATACAGATAAAAACCTACTGAGCAGGCTCAGCATCTGACACAGAAAAGAAAGTCTGCAGGAGCCAGATGAGCAGGCTTCATGCACGCTCAGGTCTGTCATCATAAGAAACAATATCAAATAGCCATTCAGTCAGTGTGCTTGTATCAAGGCTTTCTATTTGCCAGGCCCGCTGGATTTAGCATGCACGCGCGTACACACACACACACACAAAGTTCATAGGTGAAATGACACAGTCCCTGTCCTCAAGTTCATGGAAAAGCTAACAGGTAAATCCACAACTGCAGTCAAAGCCCAGAAACTTGTAAGTTTTCCTAAGGTTGCATGGGGGGCGTGAGGGGAAAAAAATTCCCCAAAGATACAACAGCTGAGCAGACATGACTGGCCAAGTAAAAGGAACCTGTCATCTCAAGAAGCATGTGCTCCAAACAAAGACAGCGCAGATCCCTGCAAAGCTGGAGCCACTGTCAGGGCCTGTCTACCCTCTGGGAGATTTAAATTCTTCCTGAGCTTGCTTATCATTTGATCAGATTTGCCTAATGAATTAACATCAATGTCTTTGGCTCAGAAGTGTCACTCCAGCATGACTGTTTGGCTTTTAGCTCTCATCACATGAAAGCTTAGGAGACTAGGAGAACTCTGGCAGGACAATAAAAAGCTCCGTTTGTTACCTCTTTACTCTTTCATCCAACCTGGAATGCATATGGGCCTGACACTGTGCTGTTGCTGCTGCTAAGTCGCTTCAGTTGTGTCCGACTCTGTGTGACCCCATAGATGGCAGCCCACCAGGCTCCCCCGTCCCTGTGATTCTCCAGGCAAGAACACTGGAGTGGGTTGCCATTTCCTTCTCCAATGCATGAAAGTGAAAAGTGAAAGTGAAGTCGCTCAGTCGTGTCCGACTCTTCGCAACCCCATGAATTGCAGCCCACCAGGCTCCTCCATCCATGGGATTTTCCAGGCAAGAGTACTAGAATGGCACTGTGCTAGGGGCAAGAAAATCAAAGATGGCCAAACTGGGGACCTGCCATCTTGGTTTCCTAAAAAAAGTAACAAGTCATTTGAGCAACAGTGTGGTAGGTTCCAAGGGAACATGGTAGAAAAAAATCCAAAATTAGACTGCAGACTTGTAAAGAGTGAAAAAAGTTCTCTGAAATTGTAATTTACTATCATTAGCTTTCCTACTGGCTCAGAGGTGAAAAATCTACCTGAAATGTAGCAGACTCAGTTTCGATCTGCGGATCAGGAAGATCTTTTGGAGAAGGAAATGGCAACCCACTCTAGCATTCTTGCCTGGGAAATTCTATGGACAGAGAAGACTGGCAGGCTACAGTCCACGGAGTCACAAAGTGTAGGCAACTATTATTAAGAAAAAAATGAGGCTTTCAATGATCATGGTTACGAGTTTGAAATCCTGAGTTAGAATTCCAGCTCTGCCTTTTATTTGCTGTGTGGTCTTTGAAATTTTACTTAGTATTGCTAAATCTCAGTTTCCTCATCCATAAAATAGAAGGATTACAATGACAACCACATAGGTTTGCTACGGTAATTAAATGAGATCATCCAAGTGAGGTGCTTAGACAAAAGATGCACTCAATTTTTCAACACGTGTGTCATTAAATATATATATATGTATGTGTGTGCATGCACACACATGCAGTCAGTCATGATCAACTTTTTGCGACTCTAACCTGCCAGGATGCAATGTCCGTGGAATTTCCCAGGTAAGAACACTGGGGCGGGTTACCATTCCCTCCTCCAGGGGATCTTCCCAACCCAGGGATCGAACACAGTCTTTTGCATCTCCTGTTTTGGCAGGCAGGTTCTTTACCAGCTGAGCGACCAGGGAACCCCTATGTGTGTGTGTGTGTGTGTGTGTGTGTGTGTGTGTGTGTGTGTGTAAATAAATATATAGTTAGTTAGTGAAAAATCAAGCTCAAGTGGATTTGCTTCTGAAATCCACTTGTACTCAGCTGTCACTGGTAGACCAAACTTTGCTTATTTGAAAAAGTATGGTATGGTATATTACTTCTAAGCCTCAAAAGTAGATCTACTGAACTCAATAGGAGAAATACATAATGTAGAAATGGGGTTAGAATAAAATCAATCTCAATCACACACACACACACACACACACACACACACACACACACACAGAAATAACCTCTGATGTACATACTGAAGAAGTCACACATTTCACTTAGATCAAGGCTCTAGGTTACTGGGTAAACCAACTACAGCAAATCCCCTATGTAGGAAGGAGTTTCATTCCAAGAGTGTGTTTGTAAGTCCAACAAAGTTAGCCTAGGTACCTAACTATCACAACTGGCTGTACAGTACTGTAACAGGTTTATAATCCTTTTCACACAAATAATACAAAAAACAAACAAACAAAATAAAACATTTTTAATCTTACAGTACAGTACCTTGAAAAGTATAGTTGAAAGCTCACAACTTGAAGGTTCATTTGTGGAGGACTTACTGTACTCTAAAGACTTCTCTGGTGGGCCAGTGGTTGAGTCTGCCTGTCAATGTCGGGGACATAGGTTCCATCTCTGGTTTAGGAAGATCTCACATGCCATGGGGCAACTAAGCCCATGTGCCACAACAACTGAGCCTGTGCTGTAGAACCCAGGGGCCTCAACAAGAGAAGCTGCTGCAACAAAAAACCCGTGCACCACAGCTTGAGAGCAGCTCCTACTTGCTGCAACCAGAGAAAGCCCAAGGACAGCAACAAAGATGCCACTTGGTACAACCAAAAATAAACAGTTATAAAAAAGAGCCTCACAGTAAAGGGGGGTGATGTCAATCCAATTGCTGCTGCAACCACCTCGTGGAATTTCTTTAACCATACATTTAATAAATCTACTAATATATTCCAGAGGATACACTTATCCCCACCCTCTACAGAAAACCATTAGTCAACTGTATTTAGAAGCAAGGGATGAATTTTCTTTTTCCTTTGCCTCCTGGACAGAACGTGACTATTTGGGGGGTTCCTTCACTGCTGGCAAATGGCCATTTCCTGCCTCTAGACAGAAAGGCTTAAAAGAACTTATACAAAACAGTCAAAATCCTCTGCAGACATCCAATAACTTATAAGGGAAAGAACGTTTTGATGAGTTAGTGCAAATGAATCAGGACCATATGGATCCGATTTCCCTGGAGTTTAAATTTGTAAAGAGAAAAACTTCTTAGAAAAATGATCTTTGTAGATGTCACTGAACCCAGGGGAAAAACATATGAGATGATTAATCAACTTAATACATTCCCAAGTTGCCCTGTGCTTAACTGAAGCACACCCAGGTCATTTGTAGATCAATTCAGACTGTCAAACACACAGACCATCATGCTCTAATTGTTTTCAGAGCAGAATTTTGAGCAGCAGAAGATATTAAGCGGTTAGTATTTTCAGCAATGAATTTTAGTACAACTGTTTATTTTCTAATTCCTTAAATAGTTAATTTCATCAGTGGCAGGAGATTCGGGAAACACAGTAGGTGTCATGTATCTGCATATCCAGGGGCCAGTCCAGAGGTAGGTGGTGTAAACAGGCTCCCATGCAGGACAACATGGTACCAGTCAGAAAACACATTCCTTGTAGCCTACTGAAGGGTGGCCTCATGCCCAAGGAGAACTCATTTGCTTCATGTGACTGAGTGCTTTATTCTCAAAAGGTTTTTCAGAAACCAATATAATTGTACAAGATCCAAGAGACAGACTTGTCATCTGTATGTAACACTCAAATAATGATTCAGTTGTATATGCTGATGACTTTTACTAACTTATTAAATATATCTCATGCATGGAGGCATTTGAATACATATCCAGAGACAATGATTACTATAAATAAGATTTTGAAAAGGTATTAAAAGTGCTTTCTAAAAGAGATAAAAGGCCCCTACTATGTGTAGGGTGCCACAGAAACCTAGCTAGCAAATCCTATGAATATTTAACATGAGTAAAGCTGATATGTTATATGGAGACATGATCAACATTGTTTATTTGTCAACTCATGTCAAAGGGGATTACAGGATGGAAGAAACAAGTGTCTATCAGTGAGAAGGCTAGGCTACTCTGGAACCTTCTAGACAATACATTCCCATCAAGGCTCCTAAATCCCTTGTTAGAAGGTCTGTTGTTCGCTGGTTTAGAGAGAGGTTTACTCTCACAATTCTCAGATCTTTTTCCACATTGAAGAGAATAAATATGAGCTTGCACCATAGTATTTTCTAGCTGGAAAAAAATCTTTGAGAGTTACTGGTCTAATCAACCACTGGCTGGAGAAATGTTTTAAAATAATAGGCTGTTGTCCTCCCAGATATGGCAATACAGTAGATTTAGGCTATGGTGCTGGTATATGATTTAATCATTTTCTCAGGCGACTTTCACCTTATTTTACAGATAAAGAACAGGCCTAGATGGCTACAGCCTCTCTTGCAATCTCCTTATTCCCAGGTCAGTGTCTTACCGACAAGCTCAGCAATGCCTGGGTCATTAGGGAGTTTCTCCAGTGTATAATCAGGCAGGAAAAAGAGCTCAGACTAAGCAAAGATCTACAGGCTCAAAGCAGCCAACATTTACATTGAAAAATAAATGCACCTGAGTTTTTCTTATGCTTTATTCAGGCTCTAAATTCCAGCACATAAAATGAAATTTTCACATGGGGAAAATTAATCTTTAAACTTCTTTAGGAAGGCCTTTAGAAACTAACACGTCTCTCAATAAGCTCAACAAAGCCCGTTTTTTCCTGCAGTTTTAAGAGAAGCTGCTGGAGTTTTCAAAGTCCCCACTGAGCAAGAGATGAAGTTGTTGGCCAACGTTTAGGAACAATGTCAGAGAAGCAATAACAACAAACAAGTCCTTATGGACTAGCATTACACTGATTCAGAAGGAAGCTAAGACGTTTGTGAAAATCTGGACCAACTGGAAGAAGAGTGCATTTGTATTTATCTTACACTAAGGTTTATTATAAAACTCAAAATAAATCACCTCACTTAAAATCTCTTATTTACATCTTTTTTTTTTTTTTTTTTTTTAAAGAGTGCACAGAGCAGAAGCTACGGGCGCAGGAAGCACCTCCTCACTATCAGACATCACTTGCCCTGGTGCCCAGCAGGGCACATGTCAGGGATTGCAACCCTTGCTGCAGAACCGAGTCTAAGATCAGTACATCAGGATCTACCTTCCTTGCCTACGGCCTTCAAAATCTGGATCACAGACGTGAATGCTTCATTCTGACCAGGTTTTAGTAACTTGGATTCACCACAAGTTTAGTTCAGTTCAGTTCAGTTCAGTCGCGCAGTCGTGTCCGACTCTTTGCGACCCCATGAATCGCAGCACGCCAGGCCTCCCTGTCCATCACCAACTCCCGGAGTTCACTCAGACTCACGTCCATTGAGTCTGTGATGCCATCCAGCCATCTCATCCTCAGTCGTCCCCTTTCCTCCTGCCCCCAATCCCTCCCAGCATCAGGGTCTTTTCCAATAAGTCAACTCTTCACATAAGGTGCCCAAAGTACTGGAGCTTCAGTTGTAGCATCATTCCTTCCAAAGAAATCCCAGGGTTGATCTTACCAGATATCCTCCAACATCCTTTCTGTTCTCTGCTTCAAGGAAATAGCCTCCTCATTGAAAGTTAGGGGCTCCCTTGTGTGGACTGAAGATGCCACAGCTTTCTTCTCTACCCTCAAGTTTCTATATGATGAGACTTCCTAAGAATCTTTAAACAGAAATAAGAAGTTTATCTGATTGAGCAGGTCACGTTAGGAAGTCTTTCTATCGCTAAGCTCACAATCCGCCTCCTCCATATCTACTTTTGTCTATAACTCGGCTGATTTGCATGTTCATAGGTCCACCCTCTTTGGAAGTTTCTTCTAGTGTGTTTTTGTTTAAGTGTCAAGAGACTGAAGTACTGGTAGCTTTGGCATATCTACTCCTGTTTCTTACCATAATGAATGGTTATGTCACTATCAAAGAGGTGCAGTTTCCACAGAAAAGTAAAAGTGTTAATCACTCAGCCCTGTCTGACTCTATGCAACCCCATGGACTGTAACCCACCAGATTCCTCTGTCCCGGAATTCTCCAAGCAAGAATACTGGAGTGGGTTGCCATTTCTTTCTCCAGGGGATCTTCCAGACTCAGTGATCGAACCTGGGTTTCCTGCATTGAAGGCGGATTCTTTACCATCTTAGCCACCACAGAAGCAACTTCCACAGGGGCCACCCTTAAATCCAAATGTGTTAGGAAAAGCAATGAGATGGCTACAAATCTGGCCACAGTTTCCATATGAAACTGAGATCTGGCTGGGAACATTGCCTCTCAGAGGCAAATCATTTAACTTCACAAGAACGAGAAAGTATCTTTCTTGTTCTTGCCTGAATTAAGCTCGATGATGGTGGCAGGGTTGCTGATTTTCCATTCAATCATAGCAGCACATGAATCCTATTCAATTAAGGTGGAGAGCAGGCAAAGGGTTGTTTTTCCCTCCCTACTCAGCAAGAAGGAAGGCACACACTTCCAGCTTATGAAAATGGCAGTAGAACGTCCTTAAGTAGAGCCTCTCAGTTTCATTTTTATCCCTGTGTCAGATGTAGATCCAACCACATGCTCAGAGGTTTAGTTTCTATTTATAAAAATGCCACATCATTTGGATAATCAGCAGATTTAATTTCATGAGGAGTTTTAAAGGTTGTCTATTTTGAAATCACTATATAATCCAGATCATTTACAGAAAAGCAACACGGTGGGCTCTTCTACACTAAATGGGTCAAGGTTGTTAATACTGACTCTAAAGAGACACCCATATGGAAATTAAGAATCGTCTTAAAGGCATCAGAGAGCATGTGAGAATGATGCTTGATATTTGGTATATCACCTGGAGAATCAGACAGGACAAAACCTTCTTTTGGCCTGATTATGCCATGATGACCCGAGCAAAGACATGACTGTGGCTGTATCAGTGAGGGTGTTCCAGAAGACAACATCAGTGGTGATGGACCCTGGAGCTGGAAGAGACTTGCCCACATTCCCCATTTTACAGATAAGGAGTACAGAGAGATGGATTTAATTGTCCATAGTTACACAGCAGAGTTGGACTAGGAAATGGCAACTGACTCCAGTATTTTTGCGTGGAAAATTCTATGGTCAGAGGAGTTTGGTGGGCTACAGGGCATATGGGGTTACCAAGAGTTAGACGTAACTGAGCATGCATGCACCACACATACAGGAGAGTAATCTGATTAGAACCCACATTTTCTGACTTTTAATCCAATGCTCTAATTTTTATATCAATCTGCCTCTTTGAGACAATAATAGCCAGGGTTGAATTGCACCCTACCTTCACCCATCCAACTTCCTGAAGCCGTAAGTCCCATTTTGACTCCATGTAGATGGAGAGGACCTACTGCTACACAGTGGCCTCCCTGATACAACCCTGCAGGCATGAAAGATGTCCTGCAGCCTCACGGACTTCCAAGTCGTATTTTGTAAGAGATCCATCTTATTTCAAAAACACAAATTCCAATTGTAGGAACATTCAGCTCATATCATCTTAGCAGACTTCTTACTCCCTTTTAAATAACTGTTCACTTAAGTACTAATTACAGAGAACCTCTGCTTCACCTGTCTCATACTATTTATTCTTGGCTTTTACTCAGTACTGGCTTCTAATAAAACTTACATGTTTCTTTACCTTGAGGTTACAGTAAAGAGATACAGCCATCAGCAAAAACAAGCTGAAGATTTCCCCCTGCATGAAAGTACTGAAAGGCTGTATTTTTAAAAAAGAGTTCTTACTCACTTTGCTATTAAGAACAGTGACTCAGAGTATTTTTCTGACCCAACGTATTTGAAAAATCTGGAATAATTCTACTGAAAGCAGTAGTTCAACATAAGATGAGTTCTGTGAAAGGGGTAAACTACTTAAAACATGCAGCTTTGGGAAACAAACCTCCAAATAATTCCCAACTATCCTTTTTCTCTAGCTGAGAGTTATTAGCTTGAGTTGTAGATACTAAATTGAGAAGGTCAGTTTTGCTAAAATAAACCAACATTTTTGATTCTTCACTCAGGCCAGCAAAATGGGCTGTTCGACTCTGTTAACTACCCAATGATCAGTTAACATCTTCAGCAAAATATCCTCTTAAGGTAACCCCTCCTCGCCAGCCAAAAAAAAAAAAAAAAAAAAATGGCAGGGAACATGGCCACTGGCAGCTCCTGAGCCCCAGCTCTCTCTGCTCCGTCGCTAAAGTGGGTCCTCAGTTTGCTTTCTCAACGCCAGTTTGGATCACTAACTAAAGCAGCACAATTTGTGTTAGTCCATCTATTGTGTTTCTTGATCGATGGGGATAGGATGGTGAAGCCTGGAGACAACAGCAAGAGGTTCTAATTTCTGGCTGCAAAACTTGGGTGTGTCTGTTGGGAACAGATGCTAAAACAGTGTGAGGATGCAGAAGGAAGTGCATTTGCACACTTCGTGAGCTCTCAGGTAGGGTCTACGGCGACACCCAGACTTGAACACTATCTCCCATCAAGAAATGCAGAAGCTGCCTTGGGACGTGGCTTTTACTCTAACAGTGGGTATTTAGAATCACACCATCAAGAGATAAAACTCATATCCAGCCACTCATGAAACTGCTTCTCACAAACTTCAACCCAGACAATGTGAGGATGAAGTATTATGCATATGAATGGGCAGTGAGTGAGTGAATGAGTGTGTATATATATGAAAGAGGAGGGAAAGAAGGGAGGGACGGAGGGAAGGAAGAAGATGGAGGGAGAGAGATAAATTGTTTCCAAGTCCTGAGGGTTCCTGAAGCTCAAAAGGAACATGGCACATGTGCAAAGTCTGCGAATACTTTTCTTCCATTATGTCAGAGACGATAAGCATCACGGCTTCCACCTGAAGACCGGGCCTGGACTAGTCAAAGGATACATTTTAATAGCAGCCTATTATGATGATGGGTGTTATTACCAAAATCACATTCCTGCAATAGAATGTGATGATTTTAAGATGGAATTTATTTTTTTAAATGCACACATCTTAAGCTTAAATTGTTCCAGAAACTAAGGCCTGCATAGATGTTCAAACGATACTTCTAGACATAAAAAGACATTCCCCCAGGGAGAACCCCAGGCAACACCTCTGGCTTCTTGGGGATCTCTGCATGTAAACCACATCTCCGTCTCCTGCAGAACTGAAAGACAGTGCATTGTTTTGCATTTCTGTAAACAACCGTCCGCAGGCATTGAAACTTGGTGTGAAGGATATAATTTTCCCATCAGAAATGTAAACATCATTTCATGTTTCATTTAAGCCCTCCTATTAAGAACCACACACAAAGATCCTAAGGTGTTCTACGTCAGTGACATAAGGCAGGCCCTGCAGTGTTTTTTTTTTTTTTTCTCCCCCTTGGTGATCCATAATGTGATTCTGAAATAAAAGTGACAAACAATTTTTAACACTGCATATGTTCAAAGACCTCTGCCAAGAAGGGGAAAAAATAGTCTTGGCGTCAGAAGCTAAAGTATGAACTTCCTCTGTGATCTGTGAGGAGGAAAGGAGTGGCCGTGTCCCTGATCTTGTCAAGTTAACAGCAGAACGGCAGATGAAACTTTCAGGAAGCTGAAGCACGTGGCTTCGGTGGATTCCCATGTCTATGCTCTGAGGGAGAGGAATGTGTTCATCTTTTTCCATATTTGGTGGATTGTGTGTCTGCATGCTGGAAGGCAGGGAGGAGGATGCTGAAACCAGAGACCAGTATCTTAACTTGGAGGGTGCTGAAACCAGAGACCAGTATCTTAACTTCTCAAGAACACCAAGGATGAGACCAAAACTAGTTCTGTTCTCTGACTGCCAGCAGTTGTCTTGAGGCCTAGACCATACTGGGTAAGGTCTGGGACCTTAGCTCGCAACAAGTGCCGAGGGGCACCTGGCTAGGGATCACACAGCATCTCGGAATGGCCTGCCTCAACTGTAGGCAAACTACCCAAAGTGACAAACAGCAATACCTAGGTCTGTTTCCCTTGGAAGGCACAGAGCAAACAACTTAAATGACAAGCAGATAATATTTAACATTCTCAACAGCAATTTGTTGGTGCTAAAAGCAGTTAAAAAGTATTATATGTTAGGCAAAGGTCCAAACTCTGCAGGCAATGAGCAAAAACCTCTACCTTCCTCCTACACAGAAGAAAACCAACTGATTTTGAAAATGTAGAGCTAGGGCTCCTCCATGTCAATGATACCCAAGTTGAGCCTAGTGCCCATGGAAGGCCTGCAAAGGTAAACCAAAGATTGCACCATTGAATTGTTCCCACCGCAGAACAGGGTGATGGCTTGTGGAGGAGGGGTCCGCGGGCAGGAGAGGGGAGATGAGGGAATTCCCATGAAGTAAATGAATGGGGAAGATTGGAAAACTGCCATCCTCACCTCAAAGATCTGCAGAGATGCAGTTAGGGCCTGGTCTCAGGTGAACCATAACCTCCCCTCTGAACAATGGCTGCCCAAGGCCGGAGCTTTAATGAGAGCTCCCAGAATGCCATGCTTCTGCTCAGCATCCGCTGCTTTATCACTGGCAGAGGGGTGGGCGGGGGGTCCAGGTCTCTGTCACACTGTAACTGAGGCCTGGTTACTATCTGAGGGTTTCCAGACTGCAAGTGTCCTGGACATCCACTGATCTTCTGGCTCAAAATCTTCATCTTAGTTGCCTTACTGCCTGAGATAGTTTCTTGGAAGCCTTAACCACAAGCATTCTGAGCTGGAGGATGGTTACTCCCTTGGGGTATTTGAAATCACTGAACATGACCTCCATAATGGGCAAACGGCTCACAACATCAAGCCATTTGTAGCTTTTACAAGTGAAAGACATCCTATTCTTCTTCTGCTACCTATGGAAAAACTGACAAATACAGACATTGCTCTGGGGACCGGTACCCAGAGGGCAGATGAGTCCCCAGGGTGGACCAACAGAACAGGCCCTGTAGAAACACCATTTAGCCTAACTTCCAGATAGGAAAGGGAAACCTCCGAGCTGTGCAGTGAGGAAATCACTATTTCATGAGGAACAGTATTTTTAGATGGCATGAGAAATGAGGAATGCGTGAAGCTGCGGATGATAACACGGGGCAGTCTCCCCAAGGCAGACATCTGGGCCGCATTTCTGCTGCTCATTTCCATAAGGGCCCCTTGGTTTGCTCACTTGTCTCTTTAAGAAAGTTTCTACTTGAGAAAAATGGGTGCTTCTGGAAGGGTTACCATGCCACATGCTGTCAACTTTTTATAGTCAACTCTGACATGCTTTTCTCTTGATTTTCTGAACTTGTGAGTACTTAATTCTTGATTAAGCTGAAAATGCCAGCGGGTAATCTCCACCCCTCATTGCCCACCTCATGTCTGATCTCTGGGTCTCCCTGCCTCGCATCTTATCTCTGCATCCTGATTTCCATCTCTTTATGTTTCTGGTCTTTGTTTAAGATAATCCATCTCTCTGGTCTTCCCAGACCAATAATTCAGCTCTCAGTAGTGAATATTCTCTTTTGTTTTCTCAGTTTCTCAGTCAGAAGTCATTATATTTCTTATTCTGGTGGGTCACTGATGCGCCCTAATAATATCCTCTTGAGGATTCGCCTTCCTGTTTTTAAGAAAGCGCTGCTCCATCTCTTCCATTTGAGCCACTGCAGTCAGAGCCAACTGCACTATTAATATTTGTTCAGCTGGCCTCCAGGTCCCTGAGTCCCCTTAAATATGTGGTGACAAGAGCACCCTTAGAGCTTAAACTGCAGGCAAGGGAAGCAAGCTGATGGTGGATGAATGCAACATGCTTTTCCCAGTCCCACTACTGGGCCCAGGTGTACCAGTCAGGCCTCTCAATGTGGGAATGTGTGATTTGTGTGACAGGAGAGAATCACATAAACTGTTCTTAAAAAAAAAAAAAAAAAAGTATGTTAAACCCAATGCCCTTGCCCCCTTTTCCACCATCACTATGTTCCCAGCAACATTTGTCTCTTGCTTGGATTTACTGCAGGGCCCCCTCAATCAGTCTTTCCTTTTGCACTCGGACATTTTTCAAGCCCATTCTCCAAGTAGCAACCAGACTTTGGTCATTCTCAAGGTGAATCTGCTCATGCTACTCCTGGTCTCAAACCCTCAACATTTTCCCATTAAAAGCCTTATCAAAAAAGTCAAAGTCTCTCCATGAAACCACAACACTCCCATCTGACCCCTGATGGTCTGTCCACATTTGTCTCCTGCTATTCTTTTATCTCTTTGTTCCACCACACTCCCTCTCTTATTGTACTTGCAAACAGTAAACTTTCTGCCCTCAGGGTCTGCCTCTTGCTTTCCCTCTGTGTGGAATGTCCTTCCTGAAGACCTCTCATGTGGCTTGGCTTCCCATCATCCAAACCTTCATCCCAACATGATGTCCTCAGAACAATCTCTACATTCTGTAAAACCACATCCCCCAAGAACCCACTATGCAATTACTTGGTTTTACTTTGTACTCTTTGAGATATTCTATTTATTTGTTTAACTTAGATTTCTCTTTTCCTAGACTGTGAACATTATAAGAAAATATTTTTTTTTCAGCATTCTGTCTCTATATTAACAAAGTGTCTGGTTTTGAGTGAGATTCAATATATAAACATCAAAAGAGTGCATTAATGAATAAATAGCTTAAACAATCAGGATGCCAAAAGAATACTGCCATGAAGAGACAACTGAAAAAGTCCTTAACCTAGTTTGTCAACAGAGCAAAAAATACATCAAAATATTGCTAGATAATCCATTTGTATAGCTTTTATCTATGTCGCACAGCTTATAATTGATTTATTAGGCAAAACCTGATTTGTTGAAATTAAATTAGCTGATGCATATTTAAGTAGGAAGACTCTTGAAAAAGCATTCACATATGCTTTTTAAAGTTGTAATGACAATAACTAAGTTATGTTTCTTAATCCAAATTATGTAGATTCCCTACAGTGAATCTAAGACATGAGCATGGAAAGAATAAGACAGCAAAAGAGTGAACTCCAAGAGAGTAGGCTAGTAAGATCAGAGCAAAAAAAAAAAAAAAACATTAGGTGGGATAGCTAAGCTAACAAGTATCTAAAAAAAATAACTCTCTGAATAGTTTAACTAGGGAGACCCCATCAGAAAAACGTGTCAGTGAGGTATAGATGTGACCAACATGCTTGTTCCTCATTATGTTTTGTGTAGTTATGTGTATTCCCATCACATGCCAAGATGGCTCATGGGGATTTCCAATGTGGGAAATGTCCTTGGATTATTACTTTACTGGAAATGATAGATTCATACCAATACACACACTCATTTACCAGTTTTCAACATGAAACACTACATTTTTGCCAAGCAGATGGTCCAAGAGTCTTCACCATGACCGAGAGATATATTGAAGATTACCAGCTTTCAAAGGCACTGAACGTCTCTCCTAGCCTCAGGAGCATTCCAAGGGGGAATGGCTCTCAGCATCAAGAGAGGCAGGTCAGACTCTTGGCTCTGAGACGCTGAAGTTTTGAGTTTGTCATTTAACCGTTTGACTCCAGATGAAGATAAAGATAGCAATACCTACCCTACATGTTCTGCAAGATTGTTGTGAAAATATAAATGTCAAGTAAATGTTTTGGAAACTGAGTATTTTGGTTTAATTTTTACTCTGCATCTTTGAGGTTATTTGTGTGTGTGTGTGCGTGTGTGTGTGTGTGTGTGTGTGTATCATCATCCATTCCTTTTTATAGAGTAGGAGTTTTTATTATATGTATATACTACAATTTTTAATCCATTTACCTGTTCATGGACATTTGAGTTGTTTCAGTTTTTGGTTATTATGAGTAAGCTGCAGTGAACATTTGTGTACAAGTCTTTATGTGTTTTGTTTATCGTGGATTTGCTGGGCCCTATGGCAGTTTTATGTTTAGCTATTTAAGAAACTGCCAGTTTTCCAAAGTAGCTATACTGTTTGATAGCCCTGAAAGCATGCATGAAGTTCTAGTTGCTCTACAATCTTGCCAACACTTGGTATTGTCAATACAGTTGACCATTGAACAGCAAGTGTTTGAACTGCAAGGATCCATTTATAAGCAATTTTTTTTCAACTGTATGTATCACAGTACTATGCTACCCACAATTGCTTGAATCCACAGATGCAGGATCTTCCAGGGTCAACTCTAAGTTACATGCAGATTTTCAACTGCTGGTTTCAGATTTTTAAATGCAGATTTCAATAGATAGTTGGTGCCCCTAACCCCTGGGTTGTTCAAGAGTCAACTGTATTTTGAAGTTTAGCCATTCTAATGTGTGTGTTGTAGTATTTTATTATGGTTTAAATTTGCATTTCCCTGATAACTAAAGATATTGAACTTTTTTTTCATGTGTTTATTGGACATGTCTATGTCTTTTGTAAAGCATCTGTTCAAATAATTTGTTAAACTTGTTTTTTATAGTATGCTAGCTTCCAAAGAAGGAACATACCTCAACATGATAAAAGCTATATATGACAAACCCACAGCAAACATTCTTCTCAATGGTGAAAAATTGAAAGCATTTCCCCTAAAGTCGGGAACAAGACAAGGGTGCCCACTTTCACCGCTACTATTCAACATAGTTCTGGAAGTTTTGGCCACAGCAATCAGAGCAGAAAAAGAAATAAAAGGAATCCAGATTGGAAAAGAAGAAGTAAAACTCTCACTGTTTGCAGATGACATGATCCTCTACATAGAAAACCCGAAAGACTCCGCTAGCTTCCAAATATTGAGGGATTTTTCAGCTTTTATCTGATACTGATCTCTAATTTAATTCTGTTCAAAATTTGATTCTGTGCAGAGAACACACTCTGTAAAATCTTAAACCCTATGAAGTTTTGAGACTTGTTTTGAGACCTAGAATATGGTCTACCTTGTTTAATATTTCATTTCCACTTGTAGTGACTATACATGTTGCTGTTGTCAGAATGTTCTCCAGATGTTAATTAGGTCAAGCTGTTTGATAGTGTTATATACAGATTTTATATTCTTACTGATTTTCTATCTACTTCCTATTAATTATTTAGAAAACAGTCTTGAATTATCCAGCTATAACTGAGAGTTTATCTATTTATTCTTTCAATTAAAAATTCCTTTTGTTTCATGTACTATGCCATTCAGTTACTGGATGTAAACATTTTAGACTTAATATCTCTTCTTGATGGATCAAACCCTTTATCATTATGAAAAGTCCCCCTAATCTCTGATAATATATCTTATTCCAATATCTTCCTTCTCTGATATTATTATATCACTCCAGATTTCTTATACTTACTTTTACATGGATATATATTTTGCCATCCTTATACTTTTACTCTATGTTTGTCTATATTTTTTTTGCATAGATAATTGCCTCATTTATGCATTCCTTTTTTTTTTTTTACTTTACAATATTGTATTGGTTTTGCCATACATTAAAGTTATCCTCTAAATTGAAGTTGTCCTACATACACCTTTTAAAAGTAAGAGGAAAAGAAATAGCAAGCACCAAAATGGGTATGTCTGACCACGTGGTCTTCTACTTGAGATCAACAATGTTCTACCTGTTTAAAAAATGCTGGAATCACAGTAATTAGCAAAAATGACACTGCTGTTTCTTTAAATACAGAAAAGCACCAACAGCTCTCATTAGGAAACTCCCATAGTCTCTTTCTATACCCAGACATTTCCAAATGATCTATTTCCTACCAAAGGAGAAAGCTGAATTCATGGGCCATCATAAATGGAACAAAATACTTTACAGTACTCATGTGAGCAAATGAGGACAAAACCAAAATCATAATAAAAATGTACAATATTGTGTGTTGTCTGAAACCTATTTGCTGTTATATGTTAATCACTGAACCTCTAAAATCCAAGCCTCAATAGCATATTTACTTATTGTGTTCCTTGGTTTACTTGAATAATCCTTTTACACATCACTGCATATATCCTGAAAATCTTATTAAATAAGTAGAAAAACAGGCATGATGTACAATGATGGAAATATTCAGTTTCATTAAAAAAAATCCCCGTCATGATGATTTAGCGCAATTAGTCAAACCCACTCCGATATCACACTCAGAGGTTGCTTTAAAGATTGGTTATATATACAGTGATCTTAGATTACTGAAAAAAATTAACAAACCTCAGAAATCCCCTATCAACAAAGGTAAATCCTTCAGGAAAACAGAACCAGACGATCCCTGAATTCTTCATCTTAATGAAACCAACCCAGTTCTTATATGCAAAAATCCATTTTTTTTCTAAAGAAGCAAAAGTGAGATCATGGCTAAATAAATTGGACCATTTTGCCATCTTCACCACCAAAACCAATCAACCTCATGCCTTCAGTCAATAATTACAGAAAGATAACCAATCACCCATCTTTGGTTCAATGACTAGGTCTGCTGGGTACTTATGGAATAAATGTATCTGCCTTTTCAAAACTGAGGATCAAATCATAGCATCTTATATGTTCACTGACTGTGTTCCCCTACCTCGTGCTGATTCTTGGCCAGCCATTCCTTAATGGTGCTAAGGGCGATGACTGCAGCAGGCTCGTTTGGAAAACCTAAATGAAAGCAGAATAAGACAAATGTTTTTTTAAAAAAGCAAAGGTGATAGAGCATCAGTCATGGATGGATACTGGGTTTTTTCCTCATTTAGTCAGCATTCAACCCAACCATTTAGTACTGAGCAAGGCAGACCTTAGTAAGTGGTCTATATACTCTACACTTCACATCAAGGAGATGAAGTCTGCAATGCTATATGCAAGGGCACTGGTCCTACACCCATTTAGAGCAAGAAGGGCAATAGAGAACTAACTGCCTCTTCAGTTGTATGGTTATCTATTTAAAATAATTTACTCAGCTATTAAAAAGAATACATTTGAATCAGTTCTAATGAGGTGGATGACGCTGGAGCCGATTATACAGAGTGAAGTAAGAAAGAAAAACACCAATACAGTATACTTACACATATATATGGAATTTAGAATGATGGTAATGATAAACCTGTACGCTAGACAACAAAAGAGACACAGATGTATAGAACGGCCTTTTGGACTCTGTAGGAGAGGGAGAGGGTGGGATGGGTTGGCAGAGTGGCAGTGTAACATGTGTGATATCATAAGTGAAACGAATCGCCAGTCCAGGTTTGATGCAGGATGCAGGATGCTTGGGACTGATGCACGGGGATAATCCAGAGAGAGGGTGTGGGGCGGGAGGGGGGAGGTGGGGGTCGGGATTGCGAGTTCATGTATACTTGTGGCTGATTCATGTCGATGTGTAGCAAAACGAACACAGTATTGTAAAGCAAAACAAACTAAAAAAATAAAAATTAATTAAAAAAAATAAATAAAAGAATTTACAATTGCTTAACAGCTTTCATAACATTTTCACATAATTTTCTCATACAGTTCAGTTACTCAGTCGTGTCTGACTCTATGTGACCCCATGGACCACAGCACACCAGGCCTCCCTGTCCATCAGGAACTTCCAGAGCTTACCCAAACTCATGTCCATTGAGTCGGTGATGCCATCCAACCAACTCAACCTCTGTCATCCCCTTCTCCTCCTGCCCTCAATCTTTCCCAGCATCAGGGTCTTTTCAAATGAAGCAGCTCTTCATATCAGGTGGCCAAAGTACTGTAGTATCAGCTTCAACATCAGTCCTTCCAGTGAATATCCAGGACTGATCTCCTTTTAGGATGGACTGGTTAGATCTTCTTGCAGTCCAAGAGATTCTCAAGAGTCTTTTCCAACACCACAGTTCAAAAGCATCAATTCTTCAGTGCTCAGCATTCTTTATAATCCAACTCTCACATCCATGCATGACTATTGGAAAAATCATAGCTTTGACTAGATGGACTTTTGTTGGCAAAGGAATGTCTCTGCTTTTTAATATGCTGTCTAGGTTGGTCATGGAGAAGGCAATGGCACCCCACTCCAGTACTCTTGCCTGGAAAATCCTATGGATAGAGGAGCCTGGTAGGCTGCAGTCCATGGGATCACTAAGAGTCAAATATGACTGAGCGACTTCACATAAACTTTTCACTTTCATGCATTGGAGAAGGAAATGGCAACCCACTCCAGTGTTCTTGCCTGGAGAATCCCAGGACGGGGGAGCCTGATGGGCTGCCACCTATGGGGTCGCACAGAGTCGGACACGACTGAAGCGACTTAGCAGCAGCAGATTGGTCATAACTTTCCTTCCAAGGGGCAAGCGCCTTTTAATTTTATGGCTGCAGTCACCATTTGCAGGGATTTGGGGCCCCCAAAAAATAAAGTTGGCCACTATTTCCATTGTTTCCCCATCTATTTGCCATGAAGTGATGGGAGTGGATGCCATGATCCTAGTTTTCTGAATGTTGAGCTTTAAGCCAACTTTTTCACTCTCCTCTTTCCTTTCATCAAGAGGCTCTTTAGTTCTTCTTCACTTTCTGCCATAACAGTGGTGTCATCTGCATATCTGGGGTTATTGATATTTCTCCCAGCAATCTTGATTCCAACTTGTGCTTCATCCAGAGGCTGCAGTCACCATTTGCAGGGATTTGGGGCCCCCAAAAAATAAAGTTGGCCACTATTTCCATTGTTTCCCCATCTATTTGCCATGAAGTGATGGGAGTGGATGCCATGATCCTAGTTTTCTGAATGTTGAGCTTTAAGCCAACTTTTTCACTCTCCTCTTTCCTTTCATCAAGAGGCTCTTTAGTTCTTCTTCACTTTCTGCCATAACAGTGGTGTCATCTGCATATCTGGGGTTATTGATATTTCTCCCAGCAATCTTGATTCCAACTTGTGCTTCATCCAGCCCAGCATTTCTCAGGATGTACTCTGCATATAAGTTAAATAAGCAGGGTGACAATATACAGCCTTGATGTACTCCTTTTCCTATTTGGAACCAGTCTGTTGTGCCATGTCCAGTTCTAACTGTTGCTTCTTGACCTGCATATAGATTTCTCAAGAGGCAGGTCAGGTGGTCTGGTATTCCCATCTCTTTCAGAATTTTCCACAGTTTATTGTGATCCACACAGTCAAAGGCTTTGGCATAGTCAATAAAGCAGAAATAGATGTTTTTATGGAATTCTCTTGCTTTTGATGTTGGCAATTTTATCTATGGTTCCTCTGCCTTTTCTAAAACCAGCTTGAACATCAGGAAGTTCATGGTTCACATATTGCTGAATCCTAGCTCAGAGAATTTTGAGCATTACTTTACTAGCATGTGAGATGAGTGCAGTTGTGTGGTAGTCTGAGCATTCTTTGGCATTGGCATTGCCTTTCTTTGGGATTGGAATGAAAATTGACCTTTTCCAGTCCTGTGGCCACTGCCGAGTTTTCCAAATTTGCTGGCATATTGAATGCAGTGCTATAACAGCATCAACTTTTAGGATATGAAATAGCTCAACTGGAATTCCATCATCTCCCATAGCTTCGTTTTTAGTGATGCTTCCTTAGGCACACTTGACTTCCATTCCAGGATGTCTGGCTCTAGGTGAGTGATCACACCATCGTGATTATCTGGGTCATGAAAATCTTTTTTGTGCAGTTCTTCTGTGTATTCTTGCCACCTCTTCTGAATATCTTCTGCTTCTGTTAGGTCCATACCATTTCTGTTCTTTATCAAGCCCATCTTTGCATGAAATGTTCCCTTGGTATCTCTAATTTTCCTGAAGGGATCTCTAGTCTTTCCCATTCTATTCTTTTCCTCTCTTTCTTAGCACTGATCACTGAGGAAGGCTTTCTTATCTCTCCTTGCTATTCTTTGGAACCCTGCATTCAAATGAGTATATCTTTGCCTTTCGCTTCTCTTCTTTTCAAGATATGATATTAAAGCCCTCAGTTGACAAATCAAATAGATTCAGGTCAGAGACCACATGTGGTGGACCCAGGGTAAGACAGTCAGTAGCCCTCCATCAATGAGCTGGCACAAGACAAGGTGAGAAACTGGTCACATAGTCAAACCACTGAAAGATATTGTACAAATTCAAGGCAGGCAACGCCTGCTCCATTTAAAGCCATTGGAAATGGCAACATGAAAGGACCTGATTTTATAGTACAGGTTTGGTTTTAGAAGGGCAGGAAGAATGATGTACTTAAAACACATCAATGAGCATGAGCACACATAATCAGAGTTTCTAAAACTCATCCTGTAGTGTATGTAAACCAAACACATTCAAGAACTCACAGAATCATGAGACATTCTGCCAATAGAGATAAATGTGAGGGGATAACCTTATAAGTTACTCATTTATGGGGCAGAAGGAGAGATGGGAGTGACTCTTCTACTAAAACTCAAGCTCACCATTGGCTTCCTAGTCACAAAGGTCTATAGTCGTTCACTCAGTCTTCATCTTCTTTGGTATTAAGTGTTTTTAACTCATTTTTCATTTTTCAGTGTCTCTTCCCTCCTGAATTTGTTTTTAAAAAAATCTTTGAAGTGTTTTAAAGTATACAGTTTAGCAGTTTTGATGTCCACAAACTAGTGCAATCACATCACTAATCCCAGGATATTTTCACCATCCAAAAAATAAGCTCTGTACTCATTACTCTCCGCAATCTCACCTCTCCCTCAGCTCCTGGCAAGTACTAATCTACTTTGCCTCTACAGATTTTTTTTTTTTCTATCTTTTGGCCACACTGCACAGCATATGGGATCTTAGTTCCCCAACCAGGGATTGAACCCCGCCCCCCACTACCACCACTGGAAAGAATATATTCCAGAAGTTCTAATGGTGTAAATACTAATGGTTTAAATCTCAGTGGACTTTCAGAGAAAATGTGAGAGAGAACTAAAAGAGGAATTGTTTGTCCCCACTTCCAAAAGTAAGTGTTGCTTTTCTAATTAAGTCTCTACATGCTTTGTGAAAGAGTATAAAAGGAAAGGGACCAAAATAAAGCAGTGCCAAGCTCTACTTGGTCACTGTCATAGGGGAGAGAACCCTGCCATATGAAAAAAGTGCACACGTTCTCAAACTTGCACATTCGTTTATGGCATTTAGGATTATGGCTTTCTTGCACGTTGTTTCACTTTCCTTAAATGAAGTCTTCAAAATGTAAAACTCTTAAAATGAGAAAAGCCTGTTTGTTCATTAGCTAGTTCACCAAACAAACAGATTGAACCCACTTCTCTTATGTTCTTTACCACTAGTGCCACCTGGGAACCCCATCATTTAATTAGAAAAGGGTATATATGTACATACACATATGTACTTATGGATATATCTGTATAGACTGATCTCCTTCAGAATGGACTGGTTGGATCTCCTTGCAGTCCAAGGGACTCTCAAGAGTCTTCTCCAACACCACACTTCAAAAGCATCAATTCTTTGGTGCTCAGCCTTCTTCACAGTCCAACTCTCACATCCATACATGACCACAGGAAAAACCATAGCCTTGACTAGATGGACCTTAGTTGGCAGAGTAATGTCTCTGCTTTTGAATATACTATCTAGACCCTAACCAGTCCTTGTCTTTAAATCCCAAAGTTGGGAGGGAGGAAATAACAAGAGGCCACACAATCCAGCAAAAAAGGGCATTTAGGAATGTAGGGACACGGATGAGAGCTGAGCAAGGAAGTGGGTTACTTTCTAGAAAACAACAGAATATTTGGGAAAGGGAACCGTATGTCAGGAGCCGAGGGGGACACTGTCCTTGGGAATAAGATGTGAGCAGAAAGGAATTGATGGAAAAGGTGAGAGAAAGTGAAGTGGGGGAGCAGAAGGAGTCCTCAGTTCAGTTCAGTCACTCAGTCGTGTCCAACTCTTTGTGACCCCATGAATTGCAGCACACCAGGCCTCCCTGTCCATCACCATCTCCCAGAGTTCACTCAGACTCACATCCATCGAGTCTGCGATGCCATCCAGCCATCTCATCCTCTGTCGTCCCCTTCTCCTCCTGCCCCCAATCCCCCCCAGCATCAGAGTCTTTTCCAATGAGTCAACTCTTCACATGAGGTGGCCAAAGTACTGGAGTTTCAGCTTTAGCATCATTCCTTCCAAAGAAATCCCAGGGCTGATCTCCTTCAGAATGGACTGGTTGGATCTCCTTGCAGTCCAAGGGACTCTCAAGAGTCTTCTCCAACACCACAGTTCAAAAGCATCAATTCTTCGGCGCTCAGCCTTCTTCACAGTCCAACTCTCACATCCATACATGACCACAGGAAAAGCCATAGCCTTGACTAGATGGACCTTAGTCGGCAGAGTAATGTCTCTGCTTTTGAATATACTATCTGGGTTGGTCATAACTTTTCTTCCAAGGGGTAAGCGTCTTTTAATTTCATGGCTGTAGTCACCATCTGCAGTGATTTTGGAGCCCAAAGGGCTGCAAAGAAAAGCAAGGTGGCCAGAATAGGTGTACGTGGTTAGGGGTTAACCACAGTGAGTTTTCCCGTCCATCTCTCCCCTGAGTTGAAAACCTATGTTTGTAATTACCCAGGTGCCTCCCCTGATGGGCTGTAGAGCCAGACGTACAATGTATAACCTAAAGTGCAACATGCGTTCGTCCACAAAAGGAACCCCTTCCTGAGTTTCTGGTTCTGTCCAAGCTCCAGCTCTCTTTCAGCAACTGCAGAGTCCAGCGGCTTCCCCCCTGGTAACTTGGTCCAACAGGCAGTGCCCCTCTGGCACATGTGACATCATTCCATTCTCCCTTACCTATCGAGCTCATAGAAAGTCTGATCCGCTCTCACCCCAACAACTGCAGTTGACTTGTACCTGTGCTCTTGGTCTCCTCCCGTTCTCTCCCCTATCCAGCACACTGCCTTCTGGTGATTCTCCTAAAGTACAGTTACCACCACCTTACTCAAAACAATGGCAGCCTTGGCTGACCCTCCGGCTCTTTCAGAATAAACCTTAGCATCTTAGCTTGGGTATACACCCCAGGGGCCTTTCTATATTTGTCTTACCTGTATTTACTCTCCTCCCATGAAAACCTCCAACACTTTGATGTGTTCAAGAAGTATTTAAATACTAAAATTATAGGGCTATATAAAGCTAATAAATTTGTAATCCCGCTCAGTTGCAATGGCCATCAGCATTAACCTTTAGAAGATGTAATTCCCCACAGAGAAATTATACAAGTTCTCCTAGAACCATGGCAACTGCGGTCACTTCTCAATTATGTGTGACCTCTTGGTCACTTTCCCACATTCATCAAACCTCTGGCACTGAGTTATAGTTTTCATCTCCACCTCCAGGCTTGTAATAACCTTGGGCAATTTTAACATCCAATATGATGACTCACTCAACACCTGGTTTGCCAGTTCCCTGACCTGGTCATTTTTGACGACAACTCCTACCTTACCTCCTCCTCAGATCATACTCTGGACCCTGATGTAATATTTCCATTCCAAAGCTATCTCTCAAAACCTCTTCTTTTTAGAATGTTCAGCTGCTTTCCAAAGAACAGCCTTTGCAAGCCTTTGAAGGCTGCTCTGTCCCCAGACCACTCCCCAGATTCGTGCTGACACTTCTCTCCTCAGTGGTCTGACTATGTCTCATGTTGTTTTACTCTCTGCTTTCTCATTCTAGCCACACTAAACTTCTTCCTAATCTCTGAATGTGGCATGTTCCTTTTCACCTTCCTGCCATGAGGCCTTGCTCATGCTGTTTCCTCTTCCAGAAATGGCATTTTTCTCTTTTCCCAGCTGATTTTAACATTTGCTCTTTGCCAACACTCCACCAGGGAAGGCTCCTCTGATATGGATGACTACTCACCTCATGCTTTCATAAGACCATGTGCCTTTTCCTTGCAGCACTCACTGGAGTTGCAATTTTACGTTTATTTATGGAAATATTTGATTAACAATCTTCATAGAGTGATAGTCCTAAGTAGATAAGCTACCGCACCTGTTTTTACTTATCATGTATCCCTAAAACATTGCTGGCACATAAAAAATGATCAATAAGTACATGTGGACTCAGGAACCTTTGCACCGACAGCAGGAATGGTTAATTACTGGCAGAATAAGAGCGCTTAGCTCAAGAGTATGGTATGAGATGTCCAAGCAGAAATGATGTATCCACTTATTCTATTTCATCCCTGAGGGAAAACTATTGAGAAACTGCATTTGAGAAAATATAGCTCCTGGTGGGAAGATATGCTGTAATTAAAAGGGGAGGAAAATATCCAGACAAATATCCCTGAAAACATACTTGCTGTCAGCAGAGTAAGTAAACAAGATAAATATTATACTATGTTCTGGGTAAATAGCAACCACACAATCCTTTGTCCTCTTAACTGCAAGACCCCAAGGGTTACAGGCAAGACCAATGAATAGACAAGGGTGGATTTGTGCCCAGGGATGGGCTTCTGAGGACAGTAAGGTCTGCCTCAGGAGGTCTCAATGGTATTCTGGTCACCAAGGGGCTTTTGTTCACAAAAGCAGAATGGCCACCCAGAGGCAAGGCTGCAGACAAGCTTCAGATGAATCACTGAATTAGATGACATAGAAAATCTCTTCCAAGTATGAGGGTCAATGAGGCTAAGCAAACCATTAGCAATTCAGGGCCAAGCATGCTGGGAGTTGTGTGTGTGTCCAGGTGTACATAGGACATGCTTCTGCCATTCCAAAGCTACTTAGTTCCTCATTCATTAGGGTTATTAAAATTAACTTTTGCTGTCAATGGTGAAGCCAACTTACACAATTTTTTAAATTTTATTTTGTATTTAAATTGCTTGCATAGTTTTTCACACACACATATGCGCGCGCGCGCGCGTGTGTGTGTGTATATATATACACACACACACACACAAATATTCACATCAAGATATAAAACATTTCCAATACTGCAAAAAACTGTCTTGCCTCAGGTCAATACCTATGCCCTGAAGGAACAGCTAATCACAGATTCATTTCCTTTGTCTGCTTTTCCACTTCATATACATGGACAACGTGCACCGTCTGTATTTTGTTCAATATCATGCCTGCCTGATTTATCCACGTATCCATACAGCCATGCTATATTCACACATGCAGCAGAAGCTCGTTCTTTTTCACTGGAGGGCTGCATTTCACTGCATGAATATTCCACAATTTATCCACTCCGTATTGATGGATAATTGGATTGTTTCCAGTTTGGGGCTATTGTGAATAAAGCTGCCATAAACATTCTCTTACATGCCACGCTGAAAACAAAAGCACTTGTTCCTGTTGAGAATGTATCCAGGATTTGGGGCTATGGGTCCAGAGGTTCATTCCCCAGATGGTAGGACTGGCAGCTCCTACCAGTTTTCCAAAGCAGTTGTACTGATGTGCAGTCCCAACAGAAATGTATTAAAGTTTAAAACAATGTATTTATCTTTCTACTTAGTTAACATGTCAGGATGTACTTCATTATATTTTCTTGACCACATTTAAAGCCATTAAGGAAAGCTTTAGGCTAATCAATACCTTTTATAGCTAGAAGCTCAGAGACACTTTCTGACTCTCTTGTTTTCTCTCTACAAAGCAGTGAGTACTTAAACCATGAAGGGACAAATTCTGTCAACAGAACATCAAAACAGAAGAGTGAAAAGCGAGGACAAAAGGGAGAAACAGAGGGGGAAAACCGAAACAGAAAGTTGAGTTTGCAATGCTTTTCATCCATGTGTGTGTGTGTGTGTGTGTGTGTTAGTCGCTCAGTCATGTCCGACTCTTTGCGACCCCATGGACTATAGCCCACCAGGCTTCTCTGTCCATGGAATTCTCCAGGCAAGAATACTGGAGTGGATTGCCATTCCCTTCTCCAGAGGAACTTCCCAACCCAGGAATCGAACCCTGGTCTCCTGCATGGCAGGCAGATTCTTTACCGTTTGAGCTACAGGGAAGTCACAAACTTCTCTTAGTTCCATAGCGTATCAAATACCACTTTAGCCATTTTCTCTCACTCCGTTATTACCTTATATTTTCTCTTTGCATCAAGCGGCAGAAAAGATAACAGCAGCAAAGAGTCATTGAAGTCTCTACCCAAGACACTGTTTATTGGAATTGTAGAAAACCCTAATTGTTTCCAACATAATTGGAGTGAATCTGGCTTTGACCTTGTCATTGACAATTTTCCTCTCTAGCTTTCTTAAAAAAAAATTGCTTTGTTGATAATTTCCCAATTTCAGTTCATGAGGTGGCAAAGAGCCGGAAACAATTGAGCACACAAATATCTTTATTTCTGTCTATAGGCTCCTACGGAGAAATTAAAGTTGTCCCATTGTTAGAAAACAAGTATTTTCTATTGTAAATCCAGCACAGTCTACCAAAATAAATATAACACACTGCCCATTTTTGAGGAAGAAGCAATGGATCAACTTCTGTTTTAAACTCATAGTGAGGTATGCTTGGAGCTATAGATTACTACATCATACAAAGGCAGACGATAATGCCCTAAACCAATTATTTCTGAGAAGCTCTTAGCATGCAAGAGAGTTAAAAATCAAATTGAACAGAATACCCAGTACAGTTAATCCATGCTTTAAAATATTCAACCCATTTATCATTCTGAAGGAGATCAGCCCTGGGATTTCTTTGGAGGGAATGATGCTAAAGCTGAAGCTCCAGTACTTTGGCCACCTCATGCGAAGAGAAGCTGAAGCTCCAGTACTTTGGCCACCTCATGCGAAGAGTTGACTCATTGGAAAAGACCCTGATGCTGGGAGGGATTGGGGGCAGGAGGAGAAGGGGACGACCGAGGATGAGATGGCTGGGTGGCATCATGGACTCAATGGACGTGAGTCTGGGTGAACTCCGGGAGTTGCTGATGGACAGGGAGGCCTGGCATACTGTGATTCATGGGGTCGCAAAGAGTCAGACACGACTGAGCGACTGAGCTGAACTCAACTATTTATAGTCCATCCAGGGCTTGCATTTCCCCTCATCTTCCAGCCCAGTTTTCAGTGATCACCTGCGCTTTAACTGCTGATGCCTCTCTAGCAGTTGTAAGAAAAAAAACCATCTAGTGATCAATGCCCAGGCAAACCTCATAAGTGTAAAAACTATTGTTTGTGTACTGAATCTTTTTTTTTTTTTAGCTACACAATTTCTTCTGTAGTGGCCTTCACCTCAAAGGGTATTTAGTCCATATTATCAACTCTACCCAGCCAGGCACTTGGCCCAAGGCGTGATAAAATACTAACAACTTTATGGGATCATAAATCTCCATGTCCATTGCATATTATTTAGAAAGTGGTTGCCACACTCACCAGCCCTTAGGGTTACTATAAGCAATCAAAAAAAAAAAAGAAGAAGAAGAAGCAATTGTTTAAAAAAAAAATCAAACTCAAAGTCTGCCCATTAAATTCACATCTACTTTTAAATCCTCCCTCCCCATCAAGTCTTTAATGAGGAAAGCATGCTGCTGCTTTTAATGTTTCTATTTACACACAAAGTAAAATAAAAATATCAGTTATTAAACATGGGATTTTCCGCATTGATGAAAATCTGTCCTAATGAGGGGGATCATGAATTACTGGGCTTATTGAAATGTTAACATCAGTTGAACTGGGATTTTCAACATTGACTTAATGTAAAATTATACTTTGCTTGATTTTTTAAGAGGATAGCCGCAACCTTTTTCTATCTTAGCACACAAATTCTGATGTGAGGACTAAGTAGACAACGAAACAACACATTTTACAGGCTCAGGCAAAAGAAGAGGCAATGCGAGCTGGGTTGTGTTTTGCTCAGAACATATTTCGCCAACCCCCTGAACACACATCCACCCCTGCCCTGAGTGGGCAAGTGAGGTAGAAGCATGCAGATGGGGAGTGTGGTGGACACGGGGAAACTTACAGGACATGATTGTTGTTAACCTCAAAACAGCTTCCCATAAACCCCCTCCCCAGGCCTCCTTCCAAACCAAAAAAAGCAATTCTGATAGCCTGATGGAATCAAATTACTTGAGAGAAATGAGCTGAAGGAACCTCACCGTTAAGCAATTGCCAGAGCAGCCACTCAGACAATTCTGGCTAACGGCTGAGTTTCACAAGAGATAAAACAGGTGAAGTAATAAGACTGACACTGGACCCTGTCACTGCAGTGAGCATGGCAGCAGAATGCTAACGAGGGTGTTGCTGGCTTCTCTCCGCAGAGCAAAAGGGCACCTGGAAGGCAAGAGGGAGGCATCTGCAGCCCGTCTTCAACGGGTGGAGTCTTAGCTGTTGTTTGAAAGGACAAGGCAGGCTGTGCCATACATCTGTATACACATAAGATGCCACGCTTGGTTATTTGCATATACATGTGCATGCTCAGTTGCTTCCGTTGTGTCCGGCTCTTTGCAACCCTATGGACTGTAGCCCACCAGGCTCCTCAGGCCATGGGATTCTCCAGGCAAGACTACTGGAACAGCTTGCCATGCCCTGCTCCAGGGCATCTTCCTGACCCAGGAATCAGGTGGTGGGTACCCGCATCAGATCACCTGCCCCCTGGTGGAGTAGGCTGAGGGGCACGCTGAATCCTGCCCAGTGGGTGGATGCTCCCATGGTCCACAGCAGTGATGCTCAGCAAGATCCTCTTTGCTGACCCCCTCTCCTTGTCTTTCTCTCCTACTACAATTCATGAAACTCTCTTCCAAACTCAACCCTAACCTCTGCTTTTGGGGGAAAGGAAACTATGACAGCCATCAGCATCTGTTCATGAATTTGAGCAAGTGAGGTGTTACGTCTTACCTGGAGAGCACTCTTTCTCTAAACCTTTCTAGTTGTCACCTTGGGAACATGCACAATAGAAAATGTTTTATAAGTTACTTAATGACAGAGGGAAAAGAGCTGGGGAGCCCGCTGGTCATCACATCATGAAATCATGATCATATTTTACTTTTGGGAGGTGCAGAGGGTTTCCCTTGTGGCTTAGCAGGTAAAGAATTCACTTGCAATGCGAAAGACCTGGATTCAATCCCTGGGTTGGGAAGATCCCTTGGAGAAGGCAACAGCTACCCACTCTAGTATTCTGGCCTGGAGATATTCCATGGACTGTATCATCTACGGGATTGCAAAGAGTTAGACACGACTGAGCAACTTTCACTTCGCTTTCAGAGGTCATAAGACAGGCATGTGAAGCTGCCCCACTACATAGAAATCTTGAAATAGCAAAATTGCTGCTGTTGTTAACATTTAGCAAGTAATTATTGTGTATAAGTCACTAAGTAAAATGCATGCCAATACTAATAATCTTCACAACAGCCCAAGGAAAAGAAGGGAGAAGAAGAATGAAGATGAGTTGGCTTCTAAATGGACAGTGACAGTGTATTGAGGGAGGAGCTGGTCAAAGATGTTTAATTTGGATAAATCCTGAATACAATCAAGAGGTACGCAAAGTATAGTCTGTGTTGTAGAAGCTTTAATGAACTTAGAATCACTCACTAATATGATAAATGTGACGTGGACCAGCACCTGCCTGAAGAGGAAGCAATGATACAGCACGTGGCTATGGATGGGCACGAGATGGAAGCCTGTTCTTAGAAGCCCTGCCACCTGAGACTTCCACTTAACAGAGCTCCAAACCCTCGAAACTCCCTTCAAGATGTATACAATCTTTATCATTTTACAGAAATGAAATAAAATGACTGTAGGGTAACTCAAGCGGAGGCAGGGCCAGGGCCAGCCTTCCCCCTCCACCCCCTGACCTGGATCTACCAACTTCCCTCCCTCCATCCACACTCTAGCCCAGTGTGCCTGGCATTCAGTTCAGCCTCACATCTCCACAGAAGGAATATCACCATAGGGCTTCTCCTTCAGAGACTCCAGTCCAGATGCAACACTGTTTCAAATTCCAAAGAAAGGAAGTCAGCCTGAAGGCCCCTGTGGTCAGAAAGTTTGATGCCCAAGTACAGAGCCTCCTGTGAGGACCACACCTGATAGCCCTGGTCCTCATGCCCTGCCCTCTTTCTCAGGTGGCAGCCCCCAGTCTAGCACTTAAACTCTTCACTGAAAAGCATGACTTGGGCCCAAGGAGCCCCTGGGGACCATAGACAAGCTGGTCATTCCTCAACATGTAGGTACTGTAATTTTTGACACAGTTATTAATAAAATCTAAACATTTGAAGCTCACTGGCTCACAACAGAACTTCTGTGACATCATGCCTTTCCCCATGACTCTGCCTTACCCTTCACTGGTATCAGCTTAGTACTGATTTTCCAAACATGACCTCTAGAATTGGTCATAAAGAAAGGAAATTTCTATACTTCTTATCTCCTCATGCCCATTCTTTCATTTCAGTTGACATTATGTGTGCTATAGTGAATAATACCCCATAAATTCTACTATATTCACCTCAGACTTGAGTAACATTTGCTTTCCCTTAAAAAAAAATTGTGGAACATGAAGTTTTCAAGTTGTCTCTGCTTTGCAAATCATGTCTGAATGAGCTGCATTTTTACGGGACACAAGGTTACCATCTATGCAAGCTTCATCAACTTCTCAAACTTATGAGCACTGGCGTCTTATTTCTAAGAGTGTTTTTAAAATCACCTTTTGCCTAAGGAATTATAATAATGACCTGAGAAATGGCTCGTGAAACAAATTCTATTCTATGCAAGCTGTTCCTACTAACCCTGAATAAGTCTCTGGAGAAGGGAGATGAAAGATCTCACAGAATCACCTGGAAAAGAATTCTTATGAAATTTTTTAAAAGATGACTTTTCCAAAAAGGGTAATCAAAAGAGTTTGTTGAGGACATCACATTGAGTAGAAAAGACTGATACTGGGATCAACTGAGAGATGAAAATTCAGTGTCTACTTTCTGAACTGGTGGTGTATATGGTACACAACCTGGGGGACAGTGACCTTTCCAAATTTAAAGCATGTGATCTCATGTCCACACTAGGAGCGCCGAGTGGCTTCCTCCACGCTTATAACCAAAGTCCACACTCCTCACTTTGGCTTGCAGGGCACTTCTGCCGCCGTTTCCAAAATCTGAAATAACCTCAGACCCATGTGATTGGCCACCTTGCATCTATCCCACTGCAATAGAAGCTCCAAGAGGCAGAACCCTTGTTTTACTCATTTTTCCACCTTTAGTTGTGCTCTTCAGTCACTAAGTCATGTCTATTTGTGACCCTATGCACTGTAGCCCACCAGGGTCCTCTGTCCATGGAATTCTCCAGATAAAAATACTGGAGTGGGTTGCCATTTCCTTCCCCAGGGGATCATCCCGACACAGATATCAAACATGTGCCTCTTGCATCAGCAGGCAGATTCTTTTACCACTGACCACCAGGGAAGCCCTCCACCTTCAGTGACAAAGCAAAATAGGAGCTCAAAAATATGGAGTAGGAACAGTGAGAACCTGGGGCATAATTGTTTGCTCCAATGCCCTGTGAGGCTCCCTGCCATGATTTTACACCACCTGAGGTCTAGGGAAATCATTCCTTGCCACTGGAGGGAAGGAAATGAACTGATTCTGTGTTGTGTACTGGAGCATGCTGGCTAAATATCCCACGCACATGACCTTCAGTTCAGTTGCTCAGTTGTGTTCAACTCTTTGTGACCCCATGGACTGCAGCACACTAGCCATCCCTGTCCATGGCCAACTCCTAGAGTTTACTCAAACTCATGTCCATTAAGTCAGTAATGCCATCCAACCATCTCATCCTCTGTCCACTCCCCCTTCTCCTCCCACCTTCAACCTTTCCCAGCATCAGGGTCTTTTCTGAGGTCTTTTGAGAGGTCTTTCCTAATGAGTTCTTCGTATCAGGTGGGCAAAGTATTGAAGTTTCAGCTTCAGTATCATTCCTTCCAGTGAATATTCAGGACTGATTTCCTTTATGATTGACTGGTTGGATCTCTTTGCAGTCCAAGCAACTCTCAAGAGTCTTATCCAACACCATAGTTCAAAAGCATCAATTCTTCAACACTTAGCTTTCTTTATGGTCCAACTCTCACATCCATACATGACTACTGGAAAAACTATAGCTTTGACTAATTGGACTTTTGTTGGCAAAAGAATGTCTCTGCTTTTTAATATGCTGTCTAGGTTGGTCATAACTTTCCTTCCAAGGAGCAAGCATCTTTTAATTTCACAGCTGCAGTCACTATCTACAGGGATTTTGGAGCCCCCCAAAAATAAAGTCTGTCACTGTTTCCACTGTTTTCCCACCTATTTGCCATGAAGTGATGGGACTTGATACCATGAACTTAGTTTACTGAATGTTGAGTTTTAAGTCAGCTTTTTCACTCTCCTCTTTCACTTTCATCAAGAGTCTCTTTAGTTCTTCTTCACTTTCTGCCATAAGGTAGGTGATGTCATCTGCATATCTGAGGATATTGATATTTCTCCTGGCAATCTTGATTAAAGCTTGTGCTTCCTCCAGCTCAGCATTTCTCATGATGTACTCTGCATAGAAGTTAAATAAGCAGGGTGACAATATACAGCCTTGATGTACTCCTTCCCTATTTCAAATCAGTCTGTTGTTCCATGTCCAGTTCTAACTGTTGCTTCCTGACCTGCATACAGATTTCTCAAGAGGCCGGTCAGGGGGTCTGGTATTCCCATCTCTTTCAGAATTGTCCACAGTTGATTGTGATCCACACAGTCAAAGGCTTTGGCATAGTCAATAAAGCAGAAAGAGATGTTTTTCTGGAACTCTCTTGCTTTTTTGATCCAGCAGACGTTGCCAATTTGATCTCCGATTCCTCTGCCTTTTCTAAAACCAGCTTGAACATCTGGAAGTTCATGGTTCACGTACTGTTGAAGCCTGGCTTGGAGAATTTTGAGCATTACTTTGGTAGTGTGTGAGATAAGTGCAATTGTGCAGTAGTTTGAGCATTCTTTCACATTGCCTTTCTTTGGGATTGGAATGACAACTGACTTTTCCAGGCCTGTGGCCACTGCTGAGTTTTCCAGATTTGCTGGCATATTGAGTGCAGCAAAATAGCATCATCTTTTAGGATTTGAAATGGCTCAACTGGAATTCCATCACCTCCACTAGCTTTGTTCATAGTGATGCTTCCTAACGTCCACTTGCCTTCACATTCCAGGATGTCTGGCTCTAGGTGACACACCATCATGGTTATCTGGGTCATGAAAATTTTTGCGCAGTTCTTCTGTGTATTCTTGCCACCTGTTCTTAATATCTTCTGCTTCTGTTAGGTCCATACCATTTCTGTCCTTTATTGTGCACATCCTTGCATGAAATGTTCCCTTGGTATCTCTAATTTTCTTGAAGAGATCTCCAGTCTTTCCCATTCTATTGTTTTCCTCTGTTTCTTTGCACTGATCACTGAGGAAGGCTTTCTTATCTCTCCTCGCTATCCTTGGAACTCTGCATTCAAATGGGTATATCTTTCCTTTTCTCCTTTGCCTTTCACTTTTCTTCTCTTCACAGCTATTTGAAAGGCCTCCTCAGTCAACCATTTTGCCATTTTGCCTTTATTTTCCTTGAGGATGGTCTTGAGCCCTGCCTCCTGTACAATGTCACAAACCCCTGTCCATAGTTTAGGCACTCTGTCTATCAGATGTATTCCCTCGAATCTATTTCGCACACATAGGAGAACGAGATCTAGATCCTCTTGGCTTTAGGTCTGATAAACACCTCTTGGGCTTCTGTCACCCTCAAGTGGGGAGAATATAGGACCAATTTCATCTCCTTTGCCTTTCACTTTTCTTCTCTTCACAGCTATTTGAAAGGCCTCCTCAGTCAACCATTTTGCCATTTTGCCTTTATTTTCCTTGAGGATGGTCTTGAGCCCTGCCTCCTGTACAATGTCACAAACCCCTGTCCATAGTTTAGGCACTCTGTCTATCAGATGTATTCCCTCGAATCTATTTCGCACACATAGGAGAACGAGATCTAGATCCTCTTGGCTTTAGGTCTGATAAACACCTCTTGGGCTTCTGTCACCCTCAAGTGGGGAGAATATAGGACCAATTTCAGGGACACATCAGCACAGGGAGTTTCTAAGTTTTGACTGTCACTCTCTTGCAGGCAGAAATCAGTTTACGTCCCAAGAAGCTGATTTTATGCCCCACACCTGCCCAGGCAGGATCAAGGTTCTCCTGAAGGAGCTACACCAAAGACCATCAACACAGCTCCCAGCAGTGTTAATCCCAATCAACAAACATGGAAGAAGATGTGTTAGTCCCCAAAGCCTCTGATTATTGGCTTTTACAGATCAATGCCTGGCCCAGTTCCCTGAAGGCCTGTGTAGACTGCCCTCATCAGTCTAGGAATGCCTCTGAAAAGATTCTCAGTGACCATCTGTGCTTTGATGGTTACACAGTGTGAACTACCTCTCAAGGCTGAATGCTGAGACAGACAATGGCTTCAAGCCTCTATAATGTGAGGCTTGAACTAGCCTCCCAATGTCAGTATGCACTATTTTCCTACATAGGGAGGACCCAGCTGGTGGAAACTCTTCTCCATGGTTTGAAAGCACATATCATGGCAGCCACTCTTTTGCTGAGTGAGCCAGAAGTGAATGCACTCTTACTAAAATTGTAATCAAAAATAAAACATTATATATGAAATCTTTAAAAATACAAATGAATGTATAGGCAAAACAAAAACAGACTCATAAAGAGAACCCAAACTTGTGGTTACCAAAGGTAAAGGGAAACAGGGAGGGACAAATCAGGGATATGGGATTAACAGATAAAACAGAATAAACTGTATAGCCTAGGAAATCATAGCCATCATCCTGTAATAACCTTATAATGGAAGATAATCTGTGAAAATACTGAATCACTATGCAGTACACTTGAAATCTATACAATATTGTAAAACAACTATATTTCATTGAATAAAGAAAATACAACTGAAACTAATACAACATTGTAAAACAATGATACTGCAATAAATAAATACATATCAGGATGAATAAAAATTTTTAAATAATAAAAAAATAAAACATTTGGTGTGATTTTTGTGATCAAAAACACCTTTTGATATAATTAAAGTCCACTGGAGGACTACATAATGAAAGTCATTTGCAAAGACATTTCAAAAGATACCAGGTGAGAAGTTCTGAAAATTTCCATGTTGAGACAGATGGCAAAGCTTCAAGTCTGATGTGAGCAGGAATGCCACCAGCAGACCACTGTATCTCTTTTTAGTTTGAGTGTGCTGGATCAGATAAGCACACTCAAAGTGTTCTCCACTATTCTTTGCTACATTTACCACCTGGCTTTGCAGAACCTGTCCCTGTGGGTGGAGTGTACTTCTCTGCCTGACTGATACTGATTTGGGTGTGTAACTTGCTTTGGTCAATAGGATGTGAGCAGAAACAAAGCTTTAAAAGCTCTTGGTGTAGGGTTAGTAGAAGGAAAGAAAATTTAAAAATTAGGGCAGAAATAAATGCAAAAAAACAAAAGAGACCATAGCAAAAATCAACAAAGCCAAAAGCTGGTTCTTTGAAAGGATAAAAAAAATTGACAAACCATTAGCCAGACTCATCAAGAAACAAAGGGAGAAAATTCAAATCAATAAAATTAGAAATGAAAATGGAGAGATCACAACAGACAACACAGAAATACAAAGGATCATAAGAGACTACTATCAGCAATTATATGCCAATGAAATAGACAACGTGGAAGAAATGGACAAATTCTTAGAAAAGTACACTTTCCAAAACTGAACCCGAAAGAAACAGAAAATCTTAACAGACCCATCACAAGCACGGAAATTGAAACTGTAATCAGAAACCTTCCAGCAAACAAAAGCCCAGGTCCAGATGGCTTCNGGAGAGATCACAACAGACAACACAGAAATACAAAGGATCATAAGAGACTACTATCAGCAATTATATGCCAATAAAATGGACAACGTGGAAGAAATGGACAAATTCTTAGAAAAGTACAACTTCCCAAAACTGAACCAGGAAGAAATAGAAAATCTCAACAGACCCATCACAAGCACGGAAATTGAAACTGTAATCAGAAACCTTCCAGCAAACAAAAGCCCAGGTCCAGACGGCTTCACAGCTGAATTCTACCAAAAATTTCGAGAAGAGCTAACACCTATCCTACTTAAACTCTTTCAGAAAATTGCAGAGGAAGGTCAACTTCCAAACTCATTCTATGAGGCCACCATCACCCTAATACCAAAACCTGACAAAGACGCCACAAAAAAAGAAAACTACAGGCCAATATCACTGATGAACATAGATGCAAAAATCCTTAACAAAATTTTAGCAATCTGAATGGACATATTTAAACATAACAAATTCAAATATACAATGGAATATTATTCAGCCACATAGTAATATGTAGATGTGTAGTATGATAAGGATAACCTTGAAAACACTATATTATATTTAAGAAGCCTGATACAAAATGTCACATATTGTATGATTCCATATATATAAAATATCCAGAAGGTGAACCAAAGTAGTTGCCTGGGACAGGGGTAGGAGGAGTAGGGAGTGACTGTTTAGTAGGTGCAGTTTCCTTTTAGGCTGGTGGTTCTGTGACATTGTGAGTATACTAAATGTCACTGAATTGTATATCTACAATGGTTTAAATCATTTTATGTTTATTTTACCACAATAATAAAAAATGATTAGCATATCTTGCTTTATAAATGAATTTAGTGATTATTTTTATCATTAATAACTTCTGATATTGACAAGGCCTGAACAACTGCTAATGCACAATTGTTATAAATTTGCATAATATTAATTAAATCATTCTTAGATAATACAGACTGGCATTTATAATAATGACATTAGTTTTGATAAAAAAAACATTTTAGGTATTCATTTAGTTATCAGGTTACCAGCATACGTTCTTCTTCATGGTTTTTTTTTTTTCTTTTTTTGTTTCCTTAATAAGGGATGGTCTCAAATAGTGGATTAACTGCATAGTAAAGCTCTTCATCAATATGTTATAATGGATGTAGCAAAGAGGGGTCAACTGATAATCTATACAGTCATATATGAGATATATAACAAATATACATACTAAATGCATCATTTTCTAAAAGCAACAGAAGATAAATGAGAAGACAGAAGAGTTTTTCATCTGTCAGCCTGGGTAAAATCTGTCAGTATTGTCATATAAACTAAGAGGTTTAAACATAAACTTTTTCCTTTTTCTCTAAAGAAATGTGGCAGCAGATATCACCTCTTTATTTTAAACCTTAACTCAGATTTTGTATCTCTATAGTGTTAGCATGGATAATATAAAAATAACTTATACAATTAGTTATATTCCAGAAAATTGACAGACAAAAAAAAGAAAGGATAAAGTTGAATGCTTGCACAACTTAACAGAGCAATTTTAGTTGTGTGTATATTGGGGTGATGGGATGATGGGCAGAGGAAATAATGGTTTTAACAAACTGGTTATATTTGCTACAACAATCGAGACCAAAAAACAACAACAACAACAACAACAACAAAAAAACAGAAGTTAGAATTTGAACTGGAGAGTAAATAGAACATAAAATATAGATTTGGGAAACATTTCATACTTAACATCAATAAACTTACCTTTGTTTATAGAGATAAAATCCAAATCCTGCAAATATAAGTGCAAAAAAAGGCACCAGAATAGCAATGGCCACGGAACTACTATTTGTACCATGAGGTTGATTTGAAGAATTTGAGCCTTCTGACATATTCAGTCCTTTAAAAGAAAAAAATAACATACAAATATAAAATTAGGTCTCTTTTATCAACTTGATATTTTTATGAAACAATTAATTTATTCCTTGCTCAAGATATTTATCTACTTGGAAATACAAAAATAATTCACAAAACTCCTTCATTTCCACACAATTTTACACAATGCCTACTATGTATATATTTCCAGGAAAGGATACAGAATGAAAAATAAGCTGAGTCTCTGAATTTTAGTTAATAACAACTGTAGGAAGAATACAGAGCCACAAAATAAGTGTATATACGAAGCATGGATTAATGTTAGGCATATCTGTATGGAAAGGATATGTGGTAGGAATAGGAGGCTAACATGATAAACTATTTGAAAAGGTATAAATATTATTCTAAAGAGCTCAAACTTTCCACCGCCTACAGTGAGGAGTAACTGAAGATGTGTGGGGGAAAAATGGCTAGGTGATACAAAACAAGACCTTAAGCAGCGACCGAGGTGAGACGGACTTGAGAGAGTCTGGTCTGAAAGCAGGACTAGTTTGAACACATCCCAGATAAAAACGGAAATTAGCACGGGAACTATAGCAGTAGGAAGAGCACAAAAAGATAAATTTCCGGGAACATTTCACATTTCAAATGAACAGAAGTTGTTTGTGTGGATGAAGGATGAAGGGTGTTAGAAGGCATAGGATTTAGGAGTGTTTTCCTTGGAACTGAGTCAATGGTTATGACATTAGCATAGCAAAAAGATGAGAAAAATGAGATTTTGTAAATGTGTTGGCACAGGGACTATGGAAGAGAAAATAGCAAGCTCTTTTTTCAGAAAAAAATAGTTTCTTTTTCTTTTTAATAGGTTCTGTTTTAGACATGCAGTGCTTGAGATGATTTGGGGAATATAATGTGAAAAAATCTTGTATTCAATTATACAACTGTGACAATGTACTATATTAGTGAATGTTTTCTACTGATTTTAAAACTAACAATTGTGGCAAGACATCATCTGAAATGATATCTCCTTATTATTCATTTGGGGAAAGCTGATTTACTTTTTAAATAAATATTCAATTATATCAAATGTTCAACTGAGTCATGCTTTATTAACTATGCCAAAGCCTTTGACTGTGTGGATCACAGCATATTGTGGAAAATTCTTCAAGAGATGGAAATACCAGACCACCTGACTTGCCTCCTGAGAAATATGTATGCAGGTCAGGAAGCAACAGTTAGAAGTGGACATGGAACAACAGACTGGTTCCAAATAGGAAAAGGAGTACGTCAAGGCTGTATATTGTCACCCTGCTTATTTAACTTATATACAGAGTACATCATGAGAAATGCTGGACTGGAATAAACACAAGCTGGAATCAAGATTTCTGGGAGAAATATCAATAACCTCAGATATGCAGATAACACCTTATTGCGGAAAGCGAAGAAGACTAAAGAGTCTCTTGATAAAAGTGAAAGAGGAGAATGAAAAAGTTGGCTTAAAACTCAACATTCAGAAAATGAAGATTATGGCATCCAGTACTATCACTTCATGGCAAATAGATGGGAAAACAATGGAAACAGTGAGAGACTTTATTTTTGTGGGGTGGGGGCTCCAAAATCACTGCAGATGGTGACTGTAGCCATGAAATTAAGATACCTGCTCTTTGGAAGAAAAGTTATGACAAACCTAGACAGTATATTAAAAAGCAGAGACATTACTTTTGTCCATCTAGTCAAAGCTATGGGTTTTTCCAGTAGTCATGTATGGATGTGAGAGTTGAACTATAAAGAAAGCTGAGTGCTGAAGAATTGATGCTTTTGAACTATGGTGTTGGAGAAGACTCTTGAGAGTCCTTTTGGTCTGTAAGGAGATCAATCCAAAAGGAATCCAGTCTGAATATTCATTGGAAGGACTGATACTGAAGCTGAAACTCTAATACTTCTTCCACCTGATGTGAAGAACTGACTCCTTGGAAAACACCCTGATACTGGGAAAGATTGAAGGTGGGAGCAGAAGGGGACAACAGAGGATGAGATGGTTGGATGGTATCACCAACTCATTGGATGTGAATTTGAGTAAACTCCGGGAGCTAGTAATGGACAGGGAAGCCTGGTGTGCTGCAGTCCCATGGGCTCTCAAACAGTGGACATGACTGAGAGACTGAACTGAACTGAAGTCATACCTTAGTCAAGTTTAAAAATATTAGTACCATTTTATATTTTAACTTTCCAGGGATTCAGAAAACTTATGTAAAAGTTCAAAGCAATGGAATTTTAAAGATAAACATCAAGGAGTAGTTTTTAGAACATGGATTTACTCTTTATGCATTACTATCACAATATAATAATGAGAGACAGTATACTTTAGGAAAATTATACACCAAAAGGTATGTTAATAAATACATTCAAACGAGACTATTAAATATTTAGACATGTTTGAGAAGGGTTGGAAATAAAAGTGACAAACCCCGTACCTCCCACCACAGAAAATTTACATATCTGAATAGCATAAAGCCCCCAAAATGGCTCATTCCTCAAAGTAATTTTCCCTTTTCAGATTCTATGAGTTTCTCAAAGTGCCACTACATTTGTTTTTTTGGTATTTTTTTTGGTGGGGGAGACAGTAAGAAAATTGCAAAGTTATTCAAATGGAAGAGAAGTAATACAATTCTTATAATATAAAATTATTCAGTTTAAAATTTTATTTCAAAACTTTATCACTTTTTATCCTTTTTACTTGCTTGGGAAAGGCAGTGTGTCATGTTTATTAGAAATATGATGAAAAACTAAACACTATATGGAGGTGGAACACAGGGAACCAACACTTTAAAGAATGTAATTATTTAAAAAGCTATCAAGTGTATCAATGTATAGTCCTGACAATGCAAAATTCAAAATGCAGTAAGTGTGCCTAATGTACAGAATCCATTATATTTTCTTATGATATCTTGAGTAATAAAGAAAGTACATGAAAATGAAAATGACTACATTACCTAGTCTTTGTAGTCCAAATTGCCCATAGTCTTTACCCTGAATAAATCCTTGAAATACATAAGTAGCTCCATCAGGCTCAGCAGACACCTAAAAATATTTATAAGTTTGATTAAACCTAAAAGCGGGCCACAGATATACTTTCCTAGTCTTAAAAAATATTCAGGCTTAATATAAAATGAATATTATGCACAATTACTTCTTTCATATCTTCTTCTGTGTAAAACAGAACATCATGCACATTTACCATCATTAAAAATAAAATGAAAAATTTAATCTTTAATTAGGATACTGGAAGTAAGGGGGATTAGTTATTAATATAATGATACAGATTTATAGATTTCTTTTAGGTCAAGAAACTGATTGTCAAGAAAAAGACCAAGGGTATGATAAAACAGAATGAGGCAAGTAGTCAATTAAAAATTAAAATATAATAATACTGTACTTTGTAGATTCAATTATTGTTCAGCATACTGGCACAATTCTCTCGTTTCCCATTAACGTTATGAAAAGTGTATTCGTTCTTCCTCAATGAGTTGGATTTGGTCCTGTGACTTGCTTTGGCCAATAGAATGTGGGTGGAATTGACAATAGGTCAGTTCCAAGCCTAGGGCCTTAAGAGGTATGTTTCCCATTATAAATGAAAGAAACCATATAATCCATGGTCACAAAAGACAAGGGATTGTATGATTCATAAATATGAAAGTCTATAACAGTGAAATCTAGAGACAGAAAATAGAGTTGTGGTTGCTTGGATGTGGGGGAGAAAGGAGGGGTGGATGGGTTGGGTGATAGGTAAAGGACATGGTTTCTTTTAGAGGTGATGGAAATATTCTAAAATCAACTGTGGTAATGGTTACACATCTATAAATATAGTAAGGACTACTGAACTGTTCACTTTAAATGAGTAGGGTATATGAATTATATCTCAATAGGGCTGTTAAAATAAGGGGGACATATTTCCACTTTGCCCCTCAGAGTTCCAGGCCTTTGGCAAGAGAAGGACATGTTCCTGACAGCTGCTATCCCTCCAGTCTGGACCTGATATGAGACACTTGGAGCAAACTTGAACTTGATATCACAGCTTCAAATGGAGCCCTCCAAACTAACCTCAGACACATGAGAAAGAACTTATTACATGTTGAGACTGAGATTTTGTGACTCTGCCTAATGATGCAAATGCTATTAACTGTACCTTGCATGTAAAATTCTACATGTAAAAAATAGGTTACATACACAGTGTCATTTGATCTCACTAATAAAATGTGAGTTGATACATTTCAGTGTTGCTGATAACTAGTCATATGAATTTACCCCAGTTTGTCCTGATTATTTGCAATGTTACCTAAGTCATGTATGTTATTGTGAAAGCTGCAATAAACCTTGCATCCTTGCCCGAAAAAGCAAAATATTATACCAAATTATTCATGTAAGTCTGACATTTCACAAGTGATTTATTCCTTATTATCAACAGACATACCCTGGGCAAGGTCATTTTTAGACACAAAATGCTTCTAAACAGAGAGCTCAAACTCTAATAGTTAAATGAATGAATTCATTTTATTTGTTTCCTAAATGAAACAATCTAAGGGCTTCCCTGGTGGCTCAGAGGTTAAAGTGTCTGCCTCCAATGCGGGAGACCCAGGTTCAATCCCTGGGTCAGGAAGACCCCCTGGAGAAGGAAATGGCAACCCACTCCAGTATTCTTGCCTGGAGAATCCCATGGACTGAGGAGCCTGGTGGGCTGCAGTCCACGGGGTCACAAGGAGTCGGACACGACTGAGTGACTTTACTTACTTACTTAAGTGCACTGAAGATGAGTTTAGACCTCAACTCCATGAAAAATGGCACAGAAAGGGAAACAGGATGTACTTTTTTTTAAAGTTGGCTATGAAGAAGAAGTTATGTGAGCTGCTGCTTCTGAATAGTTACCATAACCTCACTTTGGAGTTACCCTGTTCTATTCAGTCACTTACGTGAATGGAATTTCTGAACTGGCAGTTGGAAACAACAATCTTATACTTACACACTGCCCAGAAGCCTTTGATAAAATAAGCATGGCAAGTCCGACTATATGCTCTGAAGTAACAAAACTTTTACAAGGAAAACCTTCTAGGTAAGAAGAGAGTAGGTCATAGGCTTCAATAGCTTAGACACACTAGATTACTAAGTATTTATACTGAATCATTTATTTTTTCAAAATAAATTAGTCATAATAGTAGTTTTGCTATTTTATGTGTGTGCATTTAAGTAGCTCAATTTAGAAAATTACATTTGTTTGTAATTTTAATGACAAACCATAGCACAAATGTGTTATTAAGTTTAGCAGCAGACTTTTAAAGAAATATACTTACAAAGCCATCCATGGCCCAATTTTCTTCCTTCATTTTCTTCACAGTAGCTTGAGCTGATACTTTAATAAGATAGATATGTAACATTAGGCGAGCTTCTTGGCTTTTATATACTCCTGTAAAATATAAGGATGTTTAGTCTACCAATTTTGCAAAGTTATGTTTCACTTTATTATCTATAGCTCCTTAAATATTCATAAATACATGTGATAGGAAAAGAAAAAAAAGCAACAAATCAAGTCCAGTCTCATGCTTTTTCACAAATCCTGCAATATATAGCAATCTCTCAGCTGAAATTCTCAACTTAACTCTTACTGTGGGGCTTAAATTACATATGCTTTTAAAATCAAATATTATTGTTATTAATAACATCATTCCATTATTTTTATAAAAATGATTTATTTCATCAGTCAGATTTAAAATATTCAAGGGTATGAATCAAATGTTGAAACTCTTGAGATTTTCCTTAATAATTAATTACATGCCCACCCTTAGAAAAAGAGTATTTGAGGTGCTACTGGAACCACAAAGATGAATATGTGGTTCCTATCAAAAAATGTGATGCTTACAATAATTTCTGATGAAATAGGAGATATAATGACAGAGACAGAGAATATGATGAAATAAAGGCCAAAAGAAAGAAGGATCATTTCACACCAGAGTGATTAGGAAATGCTTATTAAGACAAAGTATTTGAGCTGGATCACAAAAATTAAGTAGAATTTTTAGTTAAAGAAAGTAAATACAGAATGTGGCATAAAGAAGAGAAGCAAATGTATTCATTTTTTTTTTTCCTCAATAGGAGTCCTCTGAGAGTAGAAATAAGCTGGAATATAAATGTATTTCGAGGAACTGTAGAAAATCATATTCCAAGTAAAAACTTTTTGATTAACTGAAGGTTGAAATGACTCACTAATTCATTCACTTACTATTTCACTTAAGCAATATGATATCATAAAAATAAGCTGGGAATATAAATATAATACATAGATCTTGATCTATAAATTATAATAGAGAAAAGATACAAGGTAACCAAAGTTGCTGGAAAATGTTATAATTAATTCTATGTAGACAGTGATAGCAAGTTAAATTGGTCTAATTATTTATGTTTATTTTCCTATATTTGTAGAAATTGGATTAGGATAAATATATATGTATTTAGTGCCAACTCTCTTACAGGAGAAAAATAAAACTCATGCTTCAAAATTAAATAGATAGTAGTCACAATTTAAATGCATTCCTTTAATTCAATTTATATCATGTAATTGTATATATATTTAAAATTAAAATACATATTAACTTCTAATATTTTTATTTGGGGTTTAGTGTAGAGCCATTCAACAATACAAAATGATGCTGTATAGTTCTTGTAAAATTTACAAAATCAATAGATAAAATTTTATTTCTTATTTTATTTATACCACAAATTATTTCACTATTAATAATTATATGGGCTATATAGTCAATAAGTTTAAATATATACATTACATATTTTCAGTATCAATATTTTTAAAATCTATTTTTAAATAAAAACAATAACTCAAAGTCATTGAGACCAATTTTGCTCCAGTTTCATTTCTAACCTCTGAGGTATAGTAATGAACTGGAAGGCAAAGATATGCTCTCTTAGGGCTTGAATTGTTAGAGTATAGACAAATTATGTCATTTCATGTCATGTCATATCATGCCATAATATGCTATACTATACTATGCTATACTTTCAAATAATGAATAGAAGAAAATGAAATAAGATAAGACTCCCTATGACTAACAGAGTGAGTCTATTTGTAAGGTGAAGGCTACTTTACCTACGGTCATCAGGAATACTGTTGACAAGATGCCATCTAAGGAAACATTTGAATGTCAGAAAAACCAGAGTAATCAAAGATAATGAGGGAAGTACACACTAGATCAAAGAAACTAGAGAAGGCTGAGAAGATGGATAGGGCTCTGGGTTCCTTTTGCCTAATTAGGGTAGTGTAGCCCTACATTTTCTATCTTAGATTATAGTGTCCTCCTAAATAGTCTCATTTGAAGACATCATTTTGTGATGATAAAGCAGCTTGCAAATCACTGATCCAGTCTCTTTGGTGTTATGAGAATAGAGAAGCAGTTAGTTATATTCAAATTAAAAGTTCTGTTCTATTTCATGACATGTCATTCTAGCCATGTAAAAATATTCTTGAGGGAGTTTATTTCAGAATCTCAGAGTTTTATATTTGTGTAGTATTACATATGCTCAATCAAACCAGAAAGCCTTATTTCTAAATGAATCATGAATGCCACCAGAAATAAAGCAAATATTTCACAGTATAAAAATCACTAATAAAAAGGATGAAATGATGGAAATAAAGGCATGAAGGCAATGTTTCTTTTCTTTAAAGGGATACCTGAAAGTAGCAGTTCCATGTTGCTGTTACTGAGTGTTGCATTGACTCTCCCAGTGGAAGCATTGAAACTAGTAACTGTCAAGGTCATGGGTTGTTTCCTTCCTTTATAATTGTAAGAGCCTTTCCATATATAATTTTGGGCAAACACATCATCAGGAACTGTGAACAAATTAAACATACACATTAATTTTACAGTGCCCTATAAATATAAGAATTAAGTGTCAGATTAATTTATAGAATAATCATTTTTCTAAATATACAAGAAAAAGAAGGTACATTATACAATGATTTTTTCACATTCATGTTTGAATCTTTTTTAGAATAAGCCAAAATAATGATAGCCGAGATTTGTACACACATCATCATCAATGAGAGAAAAATAAGCCACATCGATTAAAGATGTTAAGACTGCGAATCCAGCTAAATGTCATTTACCCATATTTGGCTTCCTATAATATCTTTTTTTTTCAGAAGGAAAATAAAATTATGTTATTGAGTCAAGTCAGTCTATATACAAGTTCCAGGATGCCTGCTTTTCTCTTAGCAGCAGAGATAGGCTCACAGGAGGAAGGACATAGAGTTAAAACCTCCCTTGCTGAGCAGCCTTGGAAGACTAGCAGGAGGGATGCTCCTTGTCTCCTTTACAGAATACTGAGCTCAGTTATTTCAATAATAGGTGCTCCTGAGGAAGAACAGGGCTCCCTTGGTTTGCTCCTCACAGCTTTGAGGTTTACAAGTATTTTTAGAAATAAAAGAATTGTCACTAGAATTGGTGAACTCTCATGGGAAAGATGAGTTGTGGTAGAATCAAAAAATATTCTAACATAAAATTTTCACTCAAAGAAGAAACATTCTTAATGTTAAATGCATCAAATAAGACATTATACTTATATAAATTAGTAATGTAATTTATAACCAATATAAACTAGGTGTGTCAAAGTCTGCTTAGATCCTAAAGTTTCCATTAATCTCGTACATCACAATAAAGCCCATTCTTAGACAGCAGCTCTTCAAAACAGTCATGCCTGTTTGTGTGAGTGAATGAATAACACAGATTTGGAGAAAAACAATTCTTTTTTTTTTTAACAAGTTATTGACATTTGTTACCTGATTTTCTCTACACCCATAACAATTCTTACTGCTCCAATCACAAAGACTGGAGTTACAAATTGTACATTCCCTAAAATCTACTCAGCAAACAAATAAAGCTATGGTAGAAAATGAATACAAAGTGTATTCATAAGTTAAGTTGTTATATTGTATTTGATAATTCAAAAGCAATATAGCAGAAAGACTAGAAGTACAAGCACTGGAGCTAGAATGCTTGTATTGATACTTAATTCCCAGCAACCCACTCCAGTGTTCTTGCCTGGAGAATCCCAGAGGCTGCGGAGCTTGGTGGGCTGTCGTCGATGGGGTCGCACAGAGTCAGACACAACTGAAGCGACTTAGCAACAGCAGCAGCTACAATTTACAAACTGTGCGGTTTTTCCTAAATTACTTAACTCTCGAAACCTGAATTTCCTTATCATTAATGTGGAATTACCATAGAGTTTACAAGGAAGATTAAATTAATATGAACTTTTGCTAAGTGTTAGTTGCTATCATTATTATTATGCAGATAAAATAGTGAAACTTTTTACTATTTGGGCCTTATATCTCATTATATAGTAGAGTATTTTATATATAGCATGGTTAGTATCATGAAAAATCCATAGTCCTGGCCTGGCTCAGGGACTTTGCAAGTCATCCTAAGAGTGGCACTCCATTTCCAAACTTCAAACTACAAAGCTATGCTCTGTATGTAAAAGAGACCTTACCTAAAAATGTAATACAATGTACTGGTAAAAAGTCTTTGATTTGGTAAGCACCTTCAGTTCAGTTGAGTGGCTAGTTGTGTCCAACTCTTTGTGACCCCATGAACTGCAGCACACCAGGCCTCCCTATCCATCATCAACTGCGGGAGTCTACCAAACCCATGTCCATTGAGTCAGTGATGCCATCCAACCATCTCATCCTCTGTCGTCCCCTTCTCCTCCGGCCCTCAATCTTCCCCAGCATCAGGGTCTTTTCAAATGAGTCAGTTCTTCGCATTAGGTGGCCAAAGTATTGGGGTTTCAGCTTCAGCACCAGTTCTTCCAATGAATATTCAGGACTGATTTCCTTTAGGATGGACTGGATTTTAAATAGCTCAATTCCATCAGCTCCACTACCTTTGTTCGTAGTGATGCTTCCTAAGGTCCACTTGACTTCTCATTCCAGGATGTCTGGCTCTAGGTGAGTGTGAGTGTGCACACCATCATGATTATCTGGGTCACAAAGATCTTTTTTGTACAGTTCTTCTGTGTATTCTGCCACCTCTTCTTAATATCTTCTGCTTCTGTTAGGTCCAGACCATTTATGTTCTTTATCAAGCCCATCTTTGCATGAAATGTTCCCTTAGTATCTCTAATTTTCTTGAAGAGATCTCTAGTCTTTCCCATTCTACTGTTTTCCTTTATTTCTTTGCACTGATCACTGAGGAAGGCTTTCTTATCCTTCCTTGCTATTCTTTGGAACTCTGCATTCAAATGGGTATATTTTTCCTTTTCTCCTTTGCTTCTGGCTTCTCTTCTTTTCACAGCTATCTGTAAGGCCTCCTCAGACAGCCATTTTTCTTTTTTGCATTTCTTTTTCTTGGGGATGGTCTTGATTCCTGCCTCCTGTACAATGTCATGAACCTCCATCCATAGTTCATCAGGTACTCTGTCTATCAGATCTAGTCCCTAAAATCTATTTCTCACTTCCACTGTATAGTCATATGGGATTTGATTTAGGTCATACCTGAATGGTCTAGTGGTTTCTCCCACTTTCTGCAATTTAAATCTGAATTTGGCAATAAAGAGTTAATGATCTGAGCCACTGTCAACTCCCATCTTGTTTTTTTTCTGACTGTATAGAGCTTCTCCATCTTTGGCAGCAAAGAATATAATCAATCTGATTTCAGTGTTGACCATCTGGTGATGTCCATGTGTAGAGTCTTCTCTTGTGTTGTTGGAAAAGGGTGTTTGCTATGAGCAGTGCATTCTCTTGGCAGAACTCTATTAGCCTTTGCCCTACTTCATTTTGTACTCTAGGCCAAATTTGCCTGTTACTCCGGATGTTTCTTAACTTCCTACTTTTGCATTCCAGTCCCCTATAATGAAAAGGACATCTTTTGGGGGAGTTAGTTCTAGAAAGTCTTGTATGTCTTCATAGAACTGTTCAACTTAAAGAGCAATTAATTTGAAAAATATACCTAAAATTGTTTTGGAGGAGGGAGTGACAAGTTAAATTATCCTGCACTAGAAAGATCTGGAGTTTGGAGGTAATGGACTCCCAGTTGGAGAGGTAAGAGGAACAGCAAGGGAGAAAGATATTCTAATAGCAGTGCTTGGCAAATTAGTAGGTACTCAATAAATGTGCTATTCTTATCTTTTTCATTGTTTATTTCCCCCTGGCCTGTACTATGATTTCTCTTTGCTACTTCTGAATATTTAACAAAAATCTGCTACATCTGGTGATCTTGTCCATGGTGCTTAGGGGAATTAAGAAGGTTGGTTAAAAGAGATTAAAGAGAACTCCAATGGGGAAGAACACAGCAATGAAAAGAAGTAGATATTGGCAGCAGGGCACCCCTCTTCAGTACTCGCGCCTGGAGAATCCCATGGACGGAGGAGCCTGGTAGGCTGCAGTCCATAGGGTCGCTAAGAGTCAGACACGACTGAGCGACTTCACTTTCACTTTTCACTTTCATGCATTGGAGAAGGAAATGGCAACCCACTCCAGTGTTCTTGCCTGGAGAACCCCAGGGATGGGGGAGCCTGGTGGACTGCCATCTCTGGGGTTGCACAGAGTCGGACCCGACTGAAGCGACGTAGCAGCAGCACACTGTATTAGGATAAATTATTGATGTGGTGTAAACGTTTAACAACTGGCACTTCAGAAAACAAATCTACAAATTCATTTGTATTAATAGCATTTGCTCCAGTACTCTTGCCTGGAAAATCTCATGGATGGAGGAGCCTGGGAGGCTGCAGTCCATGGGGTCGCCGAGGCTCGGACATGACTGAGCGACTTCACTTTCACTTTTCACTTTCATGCACTGGAGAAGGAAATGGCAACCCATTCCAGTGTTCTTGCCTGGAGAATCCCAGGGACGGGGGAGCCTGGTGAGCTGCTGTCTATGGGGTTGCACAGAGTCGGACACAACTGAAGCGACTTAGCAGCAGCAGCAACAGCTGTTGATTCTATAGTATATATATTTCCATAATTGCAGTTGTCAAACTATGAACATGACATCACTGAATGCAGAGTTTGGAAGAATGCACAGAACTGGCTAGAGCAAAGCTTTACCTGTAGGCTCCAGCATGCCACCATCACCCTCCACCTTTCTCACACACAACCGAGAAATATGAGTCATGATTGGCTGGGAGGTAGACACTATTTGGTCATTTAAATCCCTATGTACAATGGAGATGATAATACTTTCTATTGCTGAGTCTAATATGAGATTTAAACGTGATTTAAATTAAAGATTTAAACTACTTATTCAGTAGTTCTTATAAACTCTAAAATGTTATCCAACTAAAGCTGACGTGAAGCACAGTGAAAGGGAGGAAGACAATGATGATTATGATCTTTTTTTTTTTTTCCAAGACATTTTTGAATTTAAACTTTGTTTCATGGGCCTCATAGCACTGCCATGTTCCTGACTTTGATACCACTGCCAAATTATTGTTTCTCTGGGGTAGTCTAATCACTGTGTCACGATTTTAAATGAAATGTTTCTAATATTTTCCCACTTTAAATGAAATTGCTCTAGAGTTTTATAGCTACCTTTACCCAGGTTAAAGAAATTCTTTTTCTTTCTAATTTATTAAAACTCTTTAAAAATTATAAACAGATGTTCAATCTTATAAAATAGTTTCTGTACAAGTTTGTGGTGTTCATAATTTGTGATGTTACTTTTTTAATGTGATAGATTATGTTTAAGGATTAGTTACATAACATTAAAATATCTATGTATATCTATCATTAAAACAATTTGTCAATGGTTTCATCTTTATGATAATGTTGTACAGTTGATCCTTGAACATGGATTTAAACTATGGGGCTCCACTTATGCACACATTTTTTTTTCAATAGTAAGAACTAGAGTACTACTATATTGATCCATGATTGGCTGAATTCATGAATGTAGAATCCCAAATACAAAGAAATCTTGGGTAAAGAAGCAGCACAGACTGAGGGTTGACTACAAGCTATATACAGGTTTTATGACTGCACTAAGCACAAACACCTTTAATCAACTTGCTGTTCAAGAGTCAACTGTATTTAATTCACTAAGGTTTTAAGTCTGACTTTTTAATGTATAGTCCTATACCAAATGGGCCTATACTTTTTTCCTTTTTATAACATCTTTACTTGAGTTATTAGAGTTATATTGGACCCATAAAATGAGCTTCTTTAATAGTTTTTTATAAAACTAAGATGGTCTGTTCTGTTCTGTCGGGAGGATCCCCTGGAGAAGGAAATGGCAATCCACTCCAGTACTATTGCCTGGAAAATCCCATGGACAGAGGAACCTGATAGGTTACAGTCCGTGTGGTCACAAAGAGTCAGACACGACTGAGTGACTTCACTTTCACTATCAGTAGAGGCATATTTTTTTCTTGTGGAAATAGCTTTGACTACTACTTTATTTCTTATAGTATTGCTCATTTTTCTCCTATTAGTAATGTTAAGATACACTTTTTGAGTAACTTGTCAATATTTAACTTAAAAAAAATTGACAATTATGTAATTTCTGTTGTTTAGTCATTCAGTTGTGCCAAACATTTTGCGAGCCCATGGACTTCCCTGTCCTTCACTATCTCCTGGAATTTTACTCAAACTCATGTCCATTACCCTGGAGAAGGAAATGACAACCCACTCCAGTATTCTTGCCTTGAGAATTCCAGGACAGAGGAGCCTGCCAGGCTATATCCACGGGGTTGCAAAGAGTTGGACACAACTGAGCTACTATCACTCACGACCATTGATTCAGTGATGCCATCCAACCATCTCATCTTCTATCATCCCCCTTTCCTCCTGCCTTCAATCTTTCCCAGGGTTTTTTCTAACGAGTCAACTCTTCGAATCAGGTGGCTAAAGTGTTGGTGTTTCAGTTTCAGCATCAGTCCTTCCAATGAATTTTCAGGACTGATTTCCTTTCTGATTGACTGGTTTAATCTCCTTGCTGTCCAAAGGATTCTCGAGTTTTCTCCAACATCACAGTTCGAAAGCATCAATTCTTTGGCACTCAGCCTTCTTTATAATCCAACTCTCATATATGTAGCTTTGACAAAACCACAGCTTTGACTATATGGACCCTTGTCAGCAAAGTGATGTCTCTGCTTTTAAATACGTTGTCTAGGATTGTCATAGCTTTTCTTCCAAGGAGCAAGTGTCTTTTAATTTCATAGCTTCATTCACCATTCACAGTGGTTTTGGAGCCCAAGAAAATAAAGTCTGTCATTGTTTTCATTTTTCCCCCATCTATTTGCCATTTAGTGATGGGACTAGATGCCATGATCTTAGTTTTTTGAAAGTTCAGTTTTAAGTCAGCTTTTTCATTCTCCTATTTCACCTTCATCAAGAAGCTATTTAGTTCCTCTTTGCTTTCTTCCATTCAGTCAGTCAGTTCAGTCACTCAGTCGTGTCCGACTCTTTGCGACTCCATGAATCTCAGCACACCAGGCCTCCTTGTCCATCACCAACTCCCGGAGTTCACACAGAATCACATCCATCGAGTCAGTGATGCCATCCAGCCATCTCCTCCTCTGTCATCCCCTTCTCTTCCTGCCCCTAATCCCTCCCAGCATCAGTCTTTTCCAATGAGTCAACTCTTCGCATGAGGTGGCCAAAGTACTGGAGTTTCAGCTTTAGCATCATTCCTTCCAAAGAAATCCCAGGGCTGATCTCCTTCAGAATGGACTGGTT
>SJXQ01009700.1:234614-251120 GCA_006408695.1 Aepyceros melampus | reverse complement strand
CTGAAGAAGGGAATGGCAAGCCACTTCAGTATTCTTGCCTTGAGAACCCCATGAACAGTATGAACAGTATGAAAAGACAAAAGTCAAACCATCATATTTTTCAGAAGAAAGTTTGAGCACACATATCTGCTTGTTGAAAGTATAGGTGATTTATACTTAAGTTTCAAGAAGAATTAGACCAATTGGTTATTTCTCTCCCAACATAAAATGTATTTTTAATAGTTATCCACCATTATTAATAAGGCTATATTATAAAATCAATATTTTCTAAGAGATTAGAACTTAAACGTTCTTACCAAAAATAAAAGACACATTAAGAAAATGAAACAAAAATGTGTTGTTTAAAAGGCATAATCCTCAATTGGAAAGGGCACAAAAAGTTCCAAGCCAGATAAGTAAAAATCACTTTTATACATATCATAGGAAAATTTTAGAACCCTGTAGTAAAAGATAAAAATTATGGAAGTTCCCTAATGAGAAGGAGCATTTAAATAACAGAAATTGCATTGACCTTAACCTTCTTAATTGTTACATTGAATTTAAGAAATAAGTAATTTGTCTTCAGATTACTGTCATAAAAAATTTAAAGTTTTATACATTTATAGAAATAATATCTAAACTATCATTAATAGAGAGAAAATACAAATCTTTTTCAGAAATACAAAAAAAGATGGATGTTTAAGTATTACTAAATAATGCATTTTAGAAAGAACTGTATATCTAGTAGAAAATGTAATAAAACAAACAGAAGGGAGAAAAATGATCTCCTATTACATGTTAAGGTAACTATAAAAATTAAATAGAGGTTTGAAGCTAAAATGTCAAATGTTAAAAAAAATAATAACATTGTGAGCTCACTTTTTTCACCCAAATAGAAGATATATTGGTCAGAATGAGCTTATATAGTAATAAGTAATTTTTAAAAATAGATAGGAGGTCGGTGATCCAGTGCTAATATGGTGACTCCACCATTATTTATGTAGCATTTATATTAAACATTTGTTTAATATTTAAACATATTTTCTATCAATATGGTGAACTAATCAGCAACTATAACATTTCCTTCCAAATAAAAATACTTTTTGCAAGCTGTCATTTTCTCCATTTCCTTCCAATATTCCATATTTTGTTGAAACCTTCTGGAGTTTTAATTTCTGGGTTTTATTATATTTTCAGTATGCTTCTACTTTTATAGAGTAAATTTTCTTGATTGTCTTAAGGTTTATACTCACAGTCTCAAATGTTGTATATATTCAACTCTAATTTTTGCTGGCTTCTTTGTTCAATTCTGCTTTTTGTATTTTACGAGCTTAATAAATTTTGATCTCAATTTTTAAAAAAATCTTTGGAGCAGGTCATTAATTGTTTCTAAAAGACCATCTTGCAAGTTGGAAAATATTTTTTTCTTACCCTCAAAATTTTTACATTTACAAATTTCTTTTGGAATTGTGTTGTCCAAATTTTTTATCATCTATTTGCTTTTAAAATTTAACCCATTGATTTTCAATGCTCTAATTGTTTCATTGTTTGTATAATAGTAACTTTGAATTTTGTCAATATGACAATCTTTCTGTAATCTCAGCAGATTTGAATTGCATGCATTTATCTTTTATTTCTTTGATATGTTCTCATTCCATATGTTAATTTTTCTCTTTTTGTGATCTGTTATCTCTCCTTTTCATGATGCGGATTTCCTCATAAACCTGGTGGTTCTTTGTTGTAGTGCTATGTTTAAATGTAAAAGACTATATTGATCAATATTGGTAGTCTGAGGATATTTGTCCAAGCTCACATGAAATTCTCTGATTCAATCTTAGTAGGGCTACATCTGTAAAAGATATCCTGGTACCCATTCTTGTGTTTGCAAAGCTGGGGTAGAAGTGCATAACATGTGTCCAAAGGAATAGTTTTGAGAGTGTCAGATTAGCTATTTTGGAGAGTAAAGGAACTCTCAGTCTTTTGTAATGGCTATTATTTAACTCTATAGACTTAACACTTCTCTACTCAGCAGATCTCAGAAAGTAATCTGGTTTAGGATTTCCTCTTCTTTTGAAAAACCTTGCTTGATATTTTAACATCTACATGCATACAGAAGTAATCTAAGTGCATGTAGATGTTAGCTGCATAGGTTTTAATTTTAGATTTAGATGCATTTTATTTTTTTAGATGCATTTTAATTTTAGATGCACTGCGCTTTAATTCCTTAAACTGACAACTCTGTTTCCTTTTCTTAATTGCCTGATACTTTTAATTCTAAGGAGATACTGCTTTACTTCTGAGAATATTCACTGTTTTTAGGATTTCCTCTTTCTTTTGAAAAACCTTGCTTGATATTTTAACATCTACATGCATACAGAAGTAATCTAAGTGCATGTAGATGTTAGCTGCATAGGTTTTAATTTTAGATTTAGATGCATTTTATTTTTTTAGATGCATTTTAATTTTAGATGCACTGCGCTTTAATTCCTTAAACTGACAACTCTGTTTCCTTTTCTTAATTGCCTGATACTTTTAATTCTAAGGAGATACTGCTTTACTTCTGAGAATATTCACTGTTTTGTTGTTGTTCAATCACTCACTCGTGTCCGACTCTTTGTGACCCCACGGACTACAGCCCGCCAGACTTCCCTGTCCTTCATCATCTCCCAGAGCTTGCTCAAACTCACATCCATTGAGTCCATGATGCCATTTAACCATCTGATCTTCTGTTGTTCCCTTCTCCTTCTGCCTTCAATCTTTCCCAGCATTAGGGTCTTTTCCTTATTCTGTTTGACATTTTGATTGTTCCAAAGAATATTTTAGAATAAGGAAGTAGAAGGGCTTACAGTTAGCAGTTCTAATCAGAAATCCTACCACTTCATTGTTGCCTGTCTAGTCCTTTCATTAAGAGAATAAACGTGAGAATCAAGGAAAAGCATACAGAAAAGTAAGGACTTTGGAGTAGGTATNGCGATTCATGGGGTCGCAAAGAGTCGTACACCACTGAGCGACTGAACTGAACTGAACTGAATATGAGGATATACTAGAGATAGGTATTATGAGAGGAATATATAAGATAAACGTATAATTTAACCACCATAGTCTTTGATAAAACAGAAAAGATTGGGAACACATGTACACCTGTGGCAGATTCATGCTGAAGTATGGCAAAACCAATACAATATTGTAAAGTAAAATAAATAAATAAATAAATAATTTTTTAAAGGCTAGATTTCAGGGAAATTGGATATATTTTGAAGTAGAGCAAACAGGATTTACTGATGGAGTAGATGTGTGGTGTGAGAAAAAGGGAAGGATAAAGGATGATGAAGCTTGTTGGCTTGAACAAATGGAGAATATAGTTTCCATTATTCGTGATGAGAACCTACTCTGATGGAGAAGGCTAGACTAGGATATAAGTGGAAGGACCAAGCAGAGCCATCTCTGCCACACCTTGCTGATACATCAAGTAAAATGAGGACTGCATAGCCTTGTGATTATCATTTCCTTGAAGTTTAAAGTCGTAGAACCTGGCTTAAGTCTGCGGTTTAATCCTTTAGAAACCTCCATTTTTTTTTATTCTCAAGTGTATATTCAGATTTTATATGTTTCCTTGCTGTTTGCTAATTTGTATTTACAAGATAAATGATCTATTTAAAAAAGAGAGAGAGAGAGTACTAGTTTCAAGAGTACATGCCTTGAAAACATTGTTTACTGTTTCTTTGTAGGCAAATAGTTGGCTCTTTTAAAATATATTTTGCAAACTGGCAAACATATCCTCAGCATTATTTTATAAGGCCATTATCCATTAACATGCAAAATAAAAAGGCCACTTTTCACTGCTATTTGATTTTGGCATTTTGGACACCATTTGAAATTGTGTGTCTTCAAATCTATGAAATATTTTATGTATCAGTTCAGTTCAGTTCAGTGGCTCAGTCGTGTCTGACTCTTTGCGACCCCATGAACTGCAGCACACCAGGCCTCCCTGTCCATCACTAACTCCCGGAGCCTACCCAAACTCATGTCCATCACATCGATGATGCCATCCAACCATCTTATCCACTGTTGTCCCCTTCTCCTCCTGGCCTCAATCTTTCCCATCTCAGTGTCTTTTCAAATGAGTCAGCTCTTCGCTTCAGGTGGCCAAAGTATTGGAGTTTCAGCTTCAACATCAGTCATTCCAATGAACATTCAGGACTGATTTCCTTTAGGATGGATGTTTTATCTCCTTGCAGTCCAAAGGACTCTCAAGAGTCTTCTCCAACACCACAGTTCAAAAGCATCAGTTCTCCTGTGCTCAGCTTTCTTTATAGTCCAACCCTCACCTCCATATGTGACTACAGGAAAAACCATAGCCTTGACTAGACAGACCTTTGTTGGCAAAGTAACGTCTCTGCTTTTTAATATGCTGTCTAGGTTGGTCATAACTTTCCTTCCAAGCAGTAAGCATCTTTTAATTTCATGGCTGCAGTCACCACCTACAGTGACTTTGGAGCCCCCCAAAATAAAGTCAGCCACTGTGTCCCCTGTTTTCCCATCTATTTGTCATGAAGCGATGGGACCAGATACAATGATCTTAATTTTCTGAATGTTAAGTTTTAAGCCAACTTTTTCACTCTCCTCTTTCACTTTCATCCAGAGGCTCTTTAGTTCTTCTTCACTTTCTGCCATAAGGGTGGTGTCATCTGCATATCTGAGGCTATTGATATTTCTCCCTGCAATCTTGATTCCAGCTTGTTATTCATCCAGCCCAGTGTTTCTCATGATGTACTCTAGTTCTCTTTTATGTCAGAAATTCTGTAACTACCTTGATAGTTAATGAATAAAAATTATATTTATTCTACATATTTTATGGATTAATTTTTTATATTTCTACATTATAAAAATAATTAGTAGACCCAGAAAATGCATTATGTGCTGTGAATAAGAACATCACTTTATGTTACCTAATAATTAATTCATTTCTCAACCATTGTTTGAAAGTATAGTTCAGACTTATTCACTTATTTGAAGTAATGTCTTTAATATTTACTACCTTTGAATATACTAGGCATTTGGAGAGGAGATTCTTTTCCATTGCAATTATCTATACACCTATCTTTAAATTGAAGATAAATTATTATACTATTTAAAATCGTTACTATTCATACATTAAATATACTTTTCAGCATTTTATTTTTTTCTATTTCATCTCTTTGCATTATATATCTTACTTAATTCTATCACATCTGCAGCTAGTTTTCAGGTGATCCTCAAGTTTTCCAAGTAAATAATCATGTGTGTACTGATGACATTGTATTTTTTTCCTATAGTATATAAAATCTCTCTTTTTATCATTTCCTCTGTAGGCATCATTGATATGGATTTTAATGTTTTCTAGATTCTGATTTCAATGGGAAAATATTTATTTATTCATTATTAAGTACAAAGTTGAACCTTTTTAAGGATATTTTTTATTTTATTTAAGATCTTTCCATTCTTGGCTCAATAAAATTTTTTAATTTGTTTCTGTTATGTTTTCTAACCAGTACATTTGTTCAGCCTCTATAAAGATCTTTGTTTCTCTCATGAAAAGTAGATATATAAATTAGTATATTTCTTAATAAAAATTATTTTTTAAAAGTTACCACTTCTTTGGTCATATTTCACTATAATTTTAATTTATTGCTGATTTTATTTAGCTTATTTTTACATTAAAGTATGTTTATAGAATGAAAAACATGGGAGATGGTAATTTTTTTTGCAAATTTGTACAAATTTGCCTATATTTAATTTCACAATTTTACTAATTTGAGAAAAATGTTTTTTATTACTGTCTGGAATAAAATGTATGTCAGAGATAATATGGATTTCATGAAAATCTTACAACCTTCACTTCTAAAATTATTGAATTTTATAACTAATATTTAAATAATAATTTATTAGTTATTATGGCTTTATAACATATTTCAAAGAGCTATTGTAGGCTAATGGAGATTTTTGTTTTCGCTTTTTATTTTATTTTTTTTGGTGTGTATCTTAACCTTTTGAAATTAGATCGATTTTTATTTTATGTATCCTGCATCTACATATACTTACATATATATTAAACACTTTATACATACTTGTTACTGCTGCTGCTGCTAAGTTTCTTCAGTCATGTCCGATCTGGGCGACCCCATAAACAGCAGCCCACCAGGCTCCCCCATCCCTGGGATTCTCCAGGCAAGAATACTGGAGTGGGTTGCCATTTCCTTCTCCAATGCATGAAAGTGAAAAGTGAAAGTGAAGTCGCTCAGTCGTGTCCGACCGACTCAGTCTTCACGACCCTATGGACTGCAGCCTACTAGACTCCTCCATCCATGGGATTTTCCAGGCAAGAGTACTGGAGTGGGTTACCATTGCCTTCTCTGATACATAATTGTTACTTTTCCCAAAAATGATAACTCTATGGAATGATGAACCATAAAGCATGCACTCATATTTCCATTATTAGTTTTGATAGGGAATGTGTTTTCTTAATCTTAAAAGCACTAATATACTTTTAGTGCTGACTCTATCAGTCAAGGACACAATTCTTAACCAATATCATTTTTTCTTTCTCTTTATCTTAGTTTATCTACCTACTTTTAAATTATTTATATCCCTCATTTCTATTTTTTCAAAGGATTTAATTAAAATGGCTCAATATTCATTAAGTAAGTTTTTTCTTAGTAATCATCAAGTGGAGAACTTTTGAGTTAATGACCCTCTTCTAATTTGGAATATTTAGCATACCTTTTCTTAACAGCAAATAATTAAAATTAATGAAATTGTTGAACTTTCGGCCAATAACCAAAGATCAGTTTTAATATACTGTTACATTACACTATGTTGTTACCTCACTAATGGACATAATATCTTTTCTCACTGGATTTATTGCCACAGCTCTATATTCTCATGTAATGTTTATGTATTTTTGTGTACTTAGTTGCTCAGTCATGTCCAACTCTTTGTGATCCCATGGACTGTAAAATATTTTTGAGTAACTTAAAGTAAGCCTTTTTCAATATTCTTATTAATCTGTTGATTTAGGAGGCATGTTGACTTTTTTAATAAAAATTTATTTATTTTAATTGGAGGTTAATTACTTTACAATGTTGTATTGGTTTTGCCATACATCAACACGAATCTGTGACATATACACGTGTCCCCATCCTGGGTCCCCCTCCCTCCTCCAAGCATCCAGTCCTCCCTCCCTCCAAGCATCCAGTATCATGCAGTGAACCTGGACTGGCGATTCATTTCATATATGATATACATGTTTCAATGCCATTCTCCCAAATCATCCCACTCTCTCCCTCACCCTCTCCCACAGAGTCCAAAAGACTGTTCTATACATGTGTGTCTCTTTTAAAGCCTATATGGGGCTGGGTAGATAACTTTTTAATTATTAACTTGGAAAACTTAGTTTCTCAATTTTAAGTTCTATGCTTTTGGAATTTTTAATTCTTTTCCTTTCACTTAGTTTCAAAGTCAACTTTTCCTTTTGCAACAACTGTTATGCCTCATTTAAAAATAAATGGCCCTCTATACAAAATAATTTTTTTCTAGTTTTATAGGAAAAATCAATATAGTACATAACTTTCCCCTGGCTTAGTAGCTAATCTGAGAAAATAAAGGCTATACGCTTCAACTGATAGATGCCCCAGACATCTTAAGTGCAAGCTTCAAATACAGATATTTTATCATATAAGTCATTTGATTTCCTATAAAACATTTGTACTTAGCTTGTATCTCTGTTAATGATTGTCTTATGCAGCACTATACAAAACTTGGGAGGCTTTTAAAAATACTGAATTTAAACTGAAATAATTATCAGCACTATGCACAAGTGGGTCAAGTTTGGAAGAGAAAGATTGCACTGCCAGCTTTGAGTAAGACCCAAGAGGCAGGCACAAAGCACATGATGTGGATCAGCCTTCTTTGATTATTTTCAATGAAGTTCCTCAGCTATTGTGACCTAAATCTCCATTTAGTTTGCTTGTTTTCCTTCGTTCATTATTTTAAATATGTTGAATTTTTTAAAGAATAGTCATAGGCAAATATTAAAATTTGTGTGAGAGTCTGTCTTACCTCTGGTAACTCCCTTGTGCCCCTTCTTTACAGAGGGCAAACATATTAGTTAATCTTGTTTATATCTTGAGTAACAAAATACTGTGGTAACTCAGTATTAAAATTACTTATTTTCATAAAGTGAACATGAAAGTCACTCAGTCATGTCTGACTCTTTGCACCCCATGGACTATACAGTCCAGAATACTCGAGTGGGTAGTCTTTCCCTTCTCCAAAGAATCTTCCCAACCTGGAGATTGAATGCAAGTTTCCCACATTGCAGGCAGATTCTTTACCAGCTGAGCCACAGGGAAGCCTAAAAATACTGGAGTGGGTAGTCTATCCCTTCTCCAGTGGAACTTCCCCACCCAGGAATCGAACTGGGGTCTCCTGCATTGCAGGTGGATTCTTTACCAACTAAGCTATGAGGGAAGCCCCTAATTTTTCCCCCTTTATTTTCATAAAGGAAGTCTAGAATACCACTTGAAGAGCCATGCTATACTGATTACAAACATATCCTTGGATTTTAGAACTAGATCTCCAAGAAATTCTTTCCAGTTGGTGCTGGGCAGTCAAGTTTACTGCAGAGTGTGCTCATAATTTAAAAAAAAAAAAGTTTTTTTTTTTTCTCTCTTCTTTCTTTTCCTTTCTCTTTTCTCTCCATGCAATTGAGGACTTTTGAAACCTAGCGAAAGGCTAAGCCCTAGAGGGAAAGGGAAATAAGAAACAGTAAAAATATACATGTTTCTGTATCTATTTTAAAAATTGAATTTATTATAAAAAGCTTTCAGTAAAAATATTACAAAGACAAATGATTTCATTGGTGAATTCTATCAAACTTCTAATAAGTAGTACCAATCTCACATAATCTTACAAAACATACAAAAGAAGAAAATATTTTTAATCTGCTTTTATGAATTCAATACAACCATGTCACTAAAATCTATTACAAGTATATTAATATATTGCAAACAGATCATAAAACAAGAAAAGTAGAGACCAGTGCCCCTCTTGTACATGGATATTAAAAATGTAAGCAGTATATAAGCAAAGGGAACCCAGAAACATATAAAATATAAAACTTGACCATGTAGATTTGCCGAAGGAATGCGAGGTTAGTTTATCATTAAAATTTAACAAATAGATGCCTAACAGTGATGTGACAAGGTTCAGGAAATGGCATGATTGTTTTCTAAATATAGAAGGTAATTTCTTCAGAAATGGTAGAGGCAAGACCTTAATAGTGAAATATTGAATCTTTATTCCTTACAGGAACAAGACGAGGATATCTACTCTCATTGTTTCTAATCAGCATCATAGTGGAGGCTCTATCCAGAGCAATAAGCATGAAAATGAAGTAAATGTGTGAATATTAAGGAGGAAGAAATAAAATTATCTTCATTCACGTATAATAGCGTTATTTATATAGAAAAGACTTCCCAGGTGGCTCAGTGGTAAAGAATCTGCCTGCCAAAGCAGGGAACATAGGAGACATGGGTTGGATCCCTGGGTCAAAAAGATCTCTTGGAGGAGGGAATGACAACTCACTCCAGTATTCTTGCCTGGAAAATTCCATAGACAGAGGAGCTTGAAGGGCTACCGTCCATGAAGTCGCAAAGAGGCAAACATGACTGAGAACATTCTTTATGGAGAAAATCTTTTTTTTTTTTAATTAATTTTTATTTTTTTTTANTTCTTCTTTGGGGGTTTCTGGACCATGTTCTCTTCCCATTTTCCCTTGGAGGTGATGGCATTTTTGTTCCTTTTAAAATCCTTTGTATTTTCAGGATACTAATTGTTCATAATAAATATGGCAAATATTGCTCCCAGCTTGTGCCTCTCAGTCATGTTTATAGTGCTTTATTCTTGTCTTTTTGTAGTCAGAGCACCATTTTCTGATTGCATTTAAACTTATGGCACATTTTAATCATCTCCCACCAGAAGGATCAATTTGGAAGAGACCAGTTTACTGGAAAAAGTGATTCAATATCAAAACAGAGGAAGAATTTTATTGTTAAAAGTGCAAAAAGGAACTTCTTGGTGGTCCAGTGGCTAAGATTCTGTGCTCCCAAGACAATGGGGCCTGGGTTTGATCCCTGGTCTGGGAACTGGATCCCCATGTCACAACTGAGTGTGTGAATGCTGTAAACAGAGATCCCATATGCTGCAATGAAGATCGAAGGTCCCATATGCTGCAGCTAAGACCCAGCGCAGCCAGATAAATACATGCAAATATTTTTCAAAAGTACAAAAAGATGAAAATTCTGTAAAAGCCAATGACAATGCAACATAGTCAACATACATGACAGTATATGCTTCACAGCTGTCCATCCTCTGCCCATTTCAGCCCCTAAAATCCTGTACTGATTTATGTGACTGGTCTGAGAGTCAGCATAATGGGGAAATACAAGAATCAGCAGGATCAAGTTCAAGAAGAAGCCAGGTGGCTTTGTAGAACCCAATATGAAAAGACATGTACAACAGGAATTAATACACAGTTTAACCATTCTTACAAAATTAATGGGAGTTTTTAAGGAATTCCTTTTTTTTAAGTGCAAAAATGATCTTCAATAGTCCAAGTGAGAGATGGCAGATTTACAGGCACTTCAGACAAGATGATGCCAGTCATATAAAAGTTTAATTTTATTATAGGCACTATATGCAAACATTCAGTACTTTTTGCTACTTCTATAATCTTTTAGCAGGGTCGTCAGTTGCAGTTTGAATAAGAAAATATAAATACAAATTATACACTTTATTAACAAAATCTACTTTGAATGATTCTATAACCTTTCTAATGCAAACCCACTGATTTACTCCCATCGATGATGCTTCTTTCTGTTCTTTCAATTATAAAGTCTCTGAAGACCCAGAACAGAGTGGGATGGATCTTCCATTGCAGCAGGAAATGTTAAATAAGTAACTCTACCTAGTTTCTCTGGTAAGTGTTCGCTTCTTAATTTTGATTAACTGCCATATTTTAACACAAGTACTCTAAGACAATGTTTGACAGCTTATATGGTCACTGTTCACTAGCGCTTCGTCCCAGCCTGGACACTGACCATGGTGAAATAGATGCCTCTCTGTGCCAGCAGCTGCTGATGTGTGCCGTGCTCCTTGATTCTGCCATTCTGAAACACACTATCAAGTCTGCGTTCTGGATGGTGGACAGCCGGTGAGCGATCACGATGCAGGTGCGGCCTTCTCGGGCTTTGTCCAGGGCTTCTTGGACAACCTGTTCAATGATCACACAAATTACCTCTGGTCAGGATAATCCTTCCCCTTGAATTCCTCCTTCACAACAAGCCTCACCATTAATGCATCCAACGATAAGTGCTGCTTTAACAGTGTCAGTGGAATATAATACATGTTTTACAAAGCAAGGGATCTATTATACTGGAAGATACCGAATCCTAGTTTGGGTTATGGAGAAGGCAATGGCAACCCACTCCAGTATTCTTGCCTGGAAGATCCCATGGATGGAGTAGCCTGGAAGGCTGCAGTCCATGGGGTCGCTGAGGGTCGGACACGACTGAGCAACTTTCACTTTTCACTTTCCTGCACTGGAGAAGGAAATGGCAACCCACTCCAGTGTTCTTGCCTGGAGAATCCCAGGGATGGGGGAGCCTGGTGGGCTGCCGTCTATGGGGTCGCACAGAGTCGGACACGACTGAAGTGACTTAGCAGTAGCAGTAGCAGTAGCAGCAGTTTGGGTTAGTTCTTGGGTAGGGGCTATCTATCTCCAAGTTGTGACTATAAATACATCCCCTGCGATCATTTAAAAGCATTCAGTAGTGGGCTTAGCCATGCAGCATCCTTCTGGTCTAGCACTATATTTAAGTCAGGAAGCCTAGGCACGGGCCAAACACAGCTTCTTTGAATTTTTGGATTTTTAAGGTTAAAAAATAATTCTCAGTACAACATTATAAAACAACTATATTCCAATAAAAGATTAAAAAAAAAACTCAGAATGAGTTTATCACTCAGATACCCAAATACTCAACTTTTCCCAAACTAAAAACAATAGCTAGTATTTACCTCAAGGAACAGCCAGGTATAAACATTTTTCTGTGCTTCCACTTTTTTATATAGTTGTTGAGGAGATGCTGTCAGTAGAGATGGGACCATGCCTCCTGAATGCAGCTTCTTGGATCAATACAAGTGATCCGGGGCTAGTTTTTGGAGCACACGTGCTGTAAGACTAACCTGCCTCATTTCATCTTAGTTCTCTTGGATGACAGCTACAGAAAGTGTTTAAATTCCACTGAAAGTAACAAAACTTGTTATCAGCCTGAATTTTGTTCTCTACTGTGGAAGAGAGTAGCGCAAACTTAAACCATCTAAGGACAGCTACTTCAAGTGTGAATGAGTCCAATTTAAATTCTCACCTTTTCACTTTCCGTGTCCAGAGCCGAGGTAGCTTCATCCAGAAGCAAGATGTGAGGCTGTCTAACAAGGGCGCGAGCTATGGCAATGCGCTGTTTCTGGCCACCAGAGAGCTGAGTTCCTTTGTCCCCTACTCTGGTGTTGTATTTCTGCAAACAGAGTTTTGTTGTTATGAGAAGCAGAGGTGATAAAGCTGTGAGAAAGAGTCTGCTTGCAGAAAATAGGATCACCACGTCCATATACACAAAAAGGTTGAGGTTCAGAAGCTAAGAATGGGTTGATGAGTTTAACAGCACAGACATACCTCTAAATGGCAGGATTAATTTCTCTTCTTGAAAACAGACATTTGTGTCTTAAAAATTATGTTTTAGTGTGGACAAATTAACCTGAGGAAGACTACTGCTGCAATGTTAGTCTCTTCAAGCCTTCTGGTTTCACTATATTTGGGACAAAGACTGGTCAGAGGAAGGAAATTTGATTATTTATGACCAGTAGGTGATGCTCTCTGCATTATTTCAAAAGGTGAGGAAGGGAAGATTCTTAGAATGCTAACCTTTTGCTGTCTGTTTTTATAAGACTATTTCCAAAGCTTCAACAATTTTAATGGAAGCTAAGAAATTCTATTTTGGTATCTAACTTTAAAAGTTGAAACCTCCTGATTTACTTTTGTTTTTAGAATTCTCCTGAAATATTTCACATATTGTTTCCCACAGTAAATAATTAAGTATTAAATGTGATGATAATGACTAGAATTAATAGAGTAAATAAATGAGAGGAGAAATGCAATGTATAACCTCGAAAACCACATTATCTTTTTTTATTCTCAGATCCTTGCCAGGCTGAAATTTTGTAAACTGTGGGCTCTGATTCTGACATCCAGAGTTTGATTTTAAATCATGTCCTACCTCCTACTCTGTTGATGAGAATGTAAGCTGGTGCAGCCACTATGGAAAACAGTATGGAAATTCCTCAGAAAACTAAAAATAGAATTACCATATGATCTAGCAATCCCACTCCTGGGCACACATCCAGACAAAACTCTAACTCAAAAAGATATGTGCACCCCTATGTTCATAGTAGCACTATTCACAATAGCAAGACATGGACACAATCTAAATATTCACCAGCAGATGAATAGTTCACAAAGGTGTGGTACAATGGAATATCACTCACCCATAAAACAGATTGAAATAATACCATTTGCAGCCATGTGGATGCAACTAGAGATTATCACACTAAGTGAAGTCAGAAAGACAAATACTTGAAACCTCCTGATTTACTTTTGTTTTTAGAATTCTCCTGAAATATTTCACATATTGTTTCCCACAGTAAATAATTAAGTATTAAATGTGATGATAATGACTAGAATTAATAGAGTAAATAAATGAGAGGAGAAATGTAATGTATAACCTCAAAAACCACATTATCTTTTTTTATTCTCAGATCCTTGCCAGGCTGAAATTTTGTAAACTGGGGCTCTGATTCTGACATCCAGAGTTTGATTTTAAATCATGTCCTACCTCCTACTCTGTTGATGAGAATGTAAGCTGGTGCAGCCACTATGGAAAACAGTATGGAAATTCCTCAGAAAACTAAAAATAGAATTACCATATGATCTAGCAATCCCACTCCTGGGCACACATCCAGACAAAACTCTAACTCAAAAAGATATGTGCACCCCTATGTTCATAGTAGCACTATTCACAATAGCAAGACATGGACACAATCTAAATATTCACCAGCAGATGAATAGTTCACAAAGGTGTGGTACAATGGAATATCACTCACCCATAAAACAGATTGAAATAATACCATTTGCAGCCATGTGGATGCAACTAGAGATTATCACACTAAGTGAAGTCAGAAAGACAAATACCACATGGTATCACTTATATGTGCCACCTAAAATACGACACAAATGAACTTAGCTGCGGAACAGAAGCAGACTTGTGGACACAGAACATGTGTTGCCAAGGGGAGCGAGGAGGGCAGGGACGGAGAGGGAGGCTGGGGTAAAGCAGAAGTAATTATTATACACAGGAGGGATACACAGCAGAGTCTAGTGTGAACCACGAAGGTGAAGAAGTAGGTCCTTGGACAGAAAGTAGGACTTAAGGGGTTTTGCCTTTCCTTTCCACATGGAGACACTGAGGAAAAGAATTCTGATGTGTACAGGCGTGTTCTGTGGACAGAGCCCAGAGCCCAGGAAGATGGGTCCCTGTGGCAGACAAAGTGAGGGGGGCAAGATACATTTCATAAGCTAGATGATAATCACTCTCAGTATTTGTCTGTGTTAACCCCTAGCCCAGTGGTTGTCTAACTGTACCTGCATCAGTTATCACCTGGGGTATTAGAACACAGATTCCTAAACCCCAGTTCCAAGCTTCTGGTGCAGCAGGTCTGGGGTAGGGCCTGAAAACCTGCATTTCTCACAGGATCCCAGGTGACACTGAGGTGCTGGCCCATGCCCAGACTAAGTGACCTCATCATTAGTGAGGGGACTAAAGTTATGCACTGAATGTTCCAGCCTTGGGAAGGGCCCATTATCCACAAATGGGCTAGAAGGTTAAAGCAGGGGAGAGGGGACACTGCTTCTTCCTGGAGGACTGTGATGTGTGGTGCCGGCAGTGATCCAGGGAAGAGCCTCAAGAAAAGGCAGTCTCGGGAACAGCCTTGCACCATAAGGCACTGTCAGATTTCCCCACAAGGAGAGGACCTTCTTTGCTGGTTTGAAGTTGAGCTTTGTTTTCAGGAGGCAATTCCTTTTAATAAAGAAGATAACGTGATAATGGGGAGCGGGTATGAGACAAGACAGGTCTAGTGTATATGTGTTGTCATGTCTGAGTCTTGTGACCCTGTAGACTGTAGCAGGCCAGGCTCCTTTATCCATGGGATTTTTCTAGGCAAAAATACTGGAGTGGGTTGCCATTTCCTCCCCCAGTCTAGATGCACTTAAAATACAGGACCTAAGCAGCTTAAGAGAGGGTAAGAGGCTCCATTTATCTACCTTCCTGGGAGGAATTCAGATGGCACCCATGGGACAACAGCCCAGGGCAGGCTTCAATATGAGTCCTGCAAGTGGAGCGTGGGGCCCATGGAACGTGCAATGGTGAGAGATGACACGATACCATGGACACTCCAGTAACTCACCCTCGCTCAGAGCCTTTTTTCTGAATGGATCCAGTCCCCCAGCCTGGCCTGAATCCACAGAGAGAGGCTTTAGGCTCGGGAGAGCTGCAAGGAGGTGGGGGGAAGGAAGGTTGGGAGAGAAATGATGAGGAGGGTCACACCTGCTCCTGTGGGCCCCGTGCCCTGATGTGGAGGGAAAGACCTCCCAGACGTGTACTCTTTAGTGAGACTGCTCACAGGGAGTCAGGCAGGTGGTTGGGTAAACATCACATAGAATGGGGACAGGAAGTGTCATATAAACATGACACAGGAGGGGGACGGGAAGTGTCCTGTAATCATGACATAGACAGGGACAGGAAGTGTCCTGTAATCATGGCATAGACGGGGACGGGAAGTGTCCTGTAATCATGACATAGGATGGGAAGATGCTTGTCCACATTGGGGGTGTGTTTTGGTTGCTTATTTCTCTTCATCTTTGGGATCCAGCCCTTTACGAATCACAACCACAGGCTCCCAGGCACCACATCTGGTGAGAGACTTACGTCTGGCAGCATCTCGATGAAGGAGTGGATGTTGGCCTCCTTGGCCGCGCGCACAATCTCCTCCTGGGACACGACCCGGCTGTTGTCTCCGTAGGCGATGTTCTCGCCGATGCTGCAGTCAAACAGAATGGGCTCCTGGGACACGATGCCCATGTGTGCACGCAGCCACTGGACATTCAGCTGCTTTATTTCCTTGCCATCGATTAACTGAAAACAAGAGATCATGGATCAGCCTCAGAAGCAGAACATTTTTGAATTTAGCAAAATGAATGTTGTCATTTCCTACGTTAAGACTGCCAAGTTGTTATGAGACTGCTGTTGTGGCTTTTAGTTTGGCCTGTCAAGGTTAACTGAGTCAGGTTATAACTGCACGTTTTGGGGAACTGTCATGTTT